>WNGS01000101.1:11277-23498 GCA_020271785.1 Procambarus virginalis | reverse complement strand
CACCCAGCTCTCTCCTAGCTGTCTCCTAGCTGTCTCCTAGCTGTCTCCTAGCTGTCTCCTAGCTGTACACACCTAGCTGTCTCCTAGCTCTCTCCTAGCTGTCTCCTAGCTGTCTCCTAGCTGTCTCCTAGCTGTCTCCTAGCTGTCTCCTAGCTGTACACACCCAGCTGTCTCCTAGCTGTACACACCTAGCTGTCTCCTAGCTGTACACACCCAGCTGTCTCCTAGCTGTACACACCCAGCTGTCTCCTAGCTGTACACACCCAGCTGTCTCCTAGCTGTACACACCCAGCTGTCTCCTAGCTGTACACACCAGCTGTCTCCTAGCTGTACACACCTAGCTGTCTCCTAGCTGTACACACCCAGCTGTCTCCTAGCTGTACACACCTAGCTGTCTCCTAGCTGTACACACCCAGCTGTCTCCTAGCTGTACACACCCAGCTGTCTCCTAGCTATACACACCTAGCTGTCTCCTAGCTGTACACACCTAGCTGTACACACCTAGCTGTCTCCTAGCTGTACACACCCAGCTGTCTCCTAGCTGTACACACCCAGCTGTACACACCCAGCTGTCTCCTAGCTGTACACACCCAGCTGTACACATCCAGCTGTCTCCTAGCTGTACACACCCAGCTGTCTCCTAGCTGTACACACCCAGCTGTCTCCTAGCTGTACACACCCAGCTGTCTCCTAGCTGTACACACCCAGCTGTCTCCTAGCTGTACACACCCAGCTGTACACACCTGACTGTCTAGGCGTGTACAGTATACCAGGTCTGGTCAGGCTAGTATCACCGCGTGGTCACAAAAGCAAAGTTTTCAACGTTTAACGTAACCCTCGCCTCCCATGAACAGGAAGTGTGTTGAAGGTTGTGTTAGGCAAGTAAGGGGGGTGTTATTCCCCCGTGGCTCTGGCTCCAGTGTGGCTACCCACGGGGTTCACGCCCCCACTACCACTCTGACACGTCTTGTTCCCGTTCCTCCTCCTTCTTGAGCATCCTTGGGATCTGCTCCAGTCTTGGGTGATCTCTGCAGTTTGTCTGCCACTGCTGGCGGATGCTGCTTCTTGAAGCATGGGTTAATGCTCTCCTTGGCTTCTTGCTCTCTCGTGGGTCACATTAGTATATCTCCAGCATCTTTGTGTCTGCTCGTTATGTAGTCCATCATGGCGTGTGTACTCACCTATTTGTACTCACCTATTTGTGCTTGCGGGGGTTGAGCTTTGGCTCTTTGGTCCCGCCTCTCAACTGTCAATCAACTGGTGTACAGGTTCCTGAGCCTACTGGGCTCTATCATATCTACACTTGAAACTGTGTATGGAGTCAGCCTCCACCACATCACTGCCTAATGCATTCCATCCGTTAACTACTCTGACACTGAAAAAGTTCCTTCTAACGTCTCTGTGGCTCATGTGGGTACTCAGTTTCCACCTGTGTCCCCTTGTTCGCGTCCCACCAGTGTTGAATAGTTTGTCCTTGTCTACCCGGTCGATTCCTCTGAGGATTTTGTAGGTTGTGATCATATCTCCCCTTACTCTTCTGTCTTCCAGTGTCGTAAGGTGCATTTCCCGCAGCCTTTCCTCGTAACTCATGCCTCTTAGTTCTGGGACTAGTCTAGTGGCATACCTTTGGACTTTTTCCAGCTTCGTCTTGTGCTTGACAAGGTACGGGCTCCATGCTGGGGCTGCATACTCCAGGATTGGTCTTACATATGTGGTGTACAAGATTCTGAATGATTCCTTACACAGGTTCCTGAACGCTGTTCTGATGTTAGCCAGCCTCGCATATGCCGCAGATGTTATCCTTTTTATGTGGGCTTCAGGAGACAGGTTTGGTGTGATATCAACTCCTAGATCTTTCTCTCTGTCCGTTTCATTAAGTACTTCATCTCCTATTCTGTATCCTGTGTCTGGCCTCCTGTTTCCACTGCCTAGTTTCATTACTTTGCATTTACTCGGGTTGAACTTCAACAGCCATTTGTTGGACCATTCACTCAGTCTGTCTAGGTCGTCTTGTAGCCTCCTACTATCGTCCTCAGTTTCAATCCTCCTCATAATTTTTGCATCATCGGCAAACATTGAGAGAAACGATTCTATACCCTCTGGGAGATCATTTACATATATCAGAAACAGTATAGGTCCAAGGACTGACCCCTGCGGGACTCCACTCGTAACGTCTCGCCAATCTGAGACCTCACCCCTCACACTGACTCTTTGTCTCCTGTTGCTTAGGTACTCCTGTATCCAACGGAGTACCTTCCCTTTCACTCCAGCCTGCATCTCCAGCTTTTTCACTAGTCTCTTGTGTGGCACTGTATCAAAGGCTTTCTGACAATCCAAAAATATGCAGTCTGCCCACCCTTCTCTTTCTTGCCTTATTTTTGTTGCCTGGTCGTAGAATTCAAGTAACCCTGTGAGGCAGGACCTGCCATCCCTGAATCCATGTTGGTGCTGTGTTACAAAGTTCTTTCGCTCCAGGTGCTCCACTAGCTTTCTTCGCACAATCTTCTCCATCAGCTTGCATGGTATGCAGGTTAGGGACACTGGCCTGTAATTCAGTGCCTCCTGTCTATCCCCTTTCTTGTATATCGGGACTACATTAGCTGCTTTCCAAATTTCTGGCAGTTCCCCTGTTGCCAGAGATTTGTTATACACTATGGAGAGTGGTAGGCACAGTTCTTCTGCTCCTTCCTTAAGTATCCAGGGAGAGATTCCATCTGGGCCTATAGCCTTTGTCACATCCAACTCTAGTAAACACTTTCTTACTTCCCCGCTTGTAATCTCAAACTCTTCCAGTGGTTCCTGGTTAGCTATCCCCTCTCTTAACTCTGGGATTTCTCCTTGTTCTAGGGTGAAGACCTCTTGGAATTTCTTATTCAGTTCTCACATACTTCCTTGTCGTTTGTAGTGAATCCTTCTGCCCCTATCCTTAATTTCATAACCTGTTCCTTTACTGTTGTTTTTCTCCTGATGTGGCTATGCAGCAATTTAGGCTGAGTCTTTGCCTTGCTTGCGATGTCGTTTTCGTATTGTCTTTCCGCCTCTCTTCTCATCCTGTGTGTGTGTGTGTGTGTGTGTGTGTGTGTGTGTGTGTGTGTGTGTGTGTGTGTGTGTGTGTGTGTGTGTGTGTGTGTGTGTGGTGTGTGTGTGTGTGTGTGTGTGTGTGTGTGTGTGTGTGTGTGTGTTTACCTTGCCTCTGGTCGCCCTCAGAAGAGAAATCCTTCCTGATAAGGCCCCATGAGGGTTTATCAATACATAAACCCAACATCACCTCCACAGGACCACTACACCAACACAGAACACCACAACACCACAACACCATACACACAAAAACACATTGTACTTTACTGTACTTTGTACAGTAAAGTACTGTACTGTACAGTAAATTTTACTGTACACACGGTATTATACTTTGACACAGTACCCCATAAAAGGTTGATGCATAAGCTGGAGCAACCCGTCCTCGCAAATTCGTATAGTCAATATTGACTTATTAGTTACGTGCATAGGTGACATACTAAACATAATATTAGCCTTGAAAAGCTTCATAGAAAACACCGACCTTACCTAACCTACTTAGTATGTTAAAATAAGCATCTTATAGCTTCGTAATTACAATTGTTACTTAACCCATTAAAGGTATAGGTTAGGTAATAATTGTAATTACGAAGCAATAAGATGCTTATCTTAACATACTAAGTAGCTTAGGTAAGGTCGGTGTTTTCTATGAAGCTTTTCAAGGGAAACTATTATATTTAGTATGTCACCTATGCACGTATTTAATAAGTCAATATTGACTATACGAATTTGCGAGGACGGGTTGGCTGGAGAAACAGGCAGGAGTAACTGGTAGGGCGTTCCAGTGGATAAGGGAGTACATAACAATAGGAAGCAGAGAGTTACAGTGAGGGGTGAGACCTCAGACTGGCGTGAAGTCACCAGTGGAGTCCCACAGGGCTCTGTACTCGGACCTATCCTGTTTCTGATATACGTAAATGATCTCCCGGAGGGTATAGACTCATTCTTCTCAATGTTTGCTGACGACGCCAAAATTATGAGAAGGATTAAGATAGAGGAGGACAGCTTGAGGCTTCAAGAAGACCTGGACAAGCTGCAGGAATGGTCTGACAAATGGTTATTAGAGTTTAACCCAAGCAAATGCAATGTAATGAAGATAGGTGTAGGGAGCAGGAGACCAGATACAAGGTATCATTTGGGAGATGAAATACTTCAAGAGTCTGAGAGAGAGAAAGACCTGGGGGTTGATATCACGCCAGACCTGTCCCCTGAAGCTCATATCAAGAGGATAACATCAGAGGCATATGCCAGGTTGGCTAACATAAGAACGGCCTTTAGAAACTTGTGTAAGGAATCTTTCAGAACATTATATACCACATATGTCAGACTAATCCTGGAGTATGCGGCTCCAGCATGGAGTCCCTATCTAGTCAAGCATAAGACTAAACTGGAAAAGGTTCAAAGGTGTGCCACCAGACTAGTACCCGAACTGAGGGGTATGAGCTACGAGGAGAGACTACGGGAATTAAACCTCACGTCACTGGGAGACAGAAGAGTTAGGTGGATATGATCACCACATACAAGATTCTCAAAGGAATTGATAGGGTGGATAAAGACAGGCTATTTACCAGAAGGGACACACGCACAAGGGGACACAGGTGGAAATTGAGTACCCAAATGAGCCATAGGGCCGTTAGAAAGAATTTTTTCAGTGTCAGAGTAGTAGATAAATGGAATGCACTGGGAAGTGATGTGGTGGAGGCTGACTCCATACACAGCTTTAACTATAGATATGATAGAACCGAGTAGGCTCAGTAACCTGTACACCTGTTGATTGACAGTTGAGAGGCGGGACCAAAGAGCCAGAGCTCAACCCCGCAAGCACAACTAGGTGAGTACCACACCACCACAGCATCACCCTCCTTGGCTTCAGGGGCTGTATGGCCTTCCAGGACTACCAGACCCTCAGGGGCTGAAGGCCCTCAGGGGCTACCAGGCCCTCAGGGGCTACCAGGCCCTCAGGGGCTACCAGGGCTGGCGGGCCCTCAGGGGCTACCAGGGCTGGCGGGCCCTCAGGGGCTACCAGGGCTGGCGGACCCTCAGGGGCTACCAGGGCTGGCGGACCCTCAGGGGTACCAGGGCTGGCGGGCCCTCAGGGGCTACCAGGGCTGGCGGGCCCTCAGGGGCTACCAGGGCTGGCGGGCCCTCAGGGGCTACCAGGGCTGGCGGGCCCTCAGGGGCTACCAGGCCCTCAGGGGCTACCAGGGCTGGCGGGCCCTCAGGGGCTACCAGGGCTGGCGGGCCCTCAGGGGCTACCAGGCCCTCAGGGGCTACCAGGGCTGGCGGGCCCTCAGGGGCTACCAGGGCTGGCGGACCCTCAGTGGCTACCAGGGCTGGCGGGCCCTCAGGGGCTACCAGGGCTGGCGGACCCTCAGTGGCTACCAGGGCTGGCGGACCCTCAGGGGTACCAGGGCTGGCGGGCCCTCAGTGGCTACCAGGGCTGGCGGGCCCTCAGGGGCTACCAGGGCTGGCGGGCCCTCAGGGGCTACCAGGGCTGGCGGACCCTCAGTGGCTACCAGGGCTGGCGGACCCTCAGGGGTACCAGGGCTGGCGGGCCCTCAGGGGCTACCAGGGCTGGCGGGCCCTCAGGGGCTACCAGGGCTGGCGGACCCTCAGGGGCTACCAGGGCTGGCGGGCCCTCAGGGGCTACCAGGGCTGGCGGGCCCTCAGGGGCTACCAGGGCTGGCGGGCCCTCAGGGGCTACCAGGGCTGGCGGGCCCTCAGGGGCTACCAGGGCTGGCGGGCCCTCAGGGGCTACCAGGGCTGGCGGGCCCTCAGGGGCTACTGTGTAAAAAATACAGAAGAGGAAAAAATGAGGAACAACATAGAGGAAGACTGAGACGGAGGAGAAAATATGAAAGGGAAAAAATGTAGAAATGTATAAAATGGGATGAAGGGTAGACTAAGAGAATATAAAAAGGTAGAGAAAGATGGGTATAACAGGTAGGAAAGAATTAGAGCTGCCTCCATCCATTCATATTATTTACAAGACCAAGAATGACACTCGTCAGTGTTTAACAGTCATTATAGTTGATGCCAACAGGTAATAACTGCCACCATAGAAGGCTCAAGAAGTCTATTACCAAGTCTGAATCTTCAGTAAGTAATCTTCAGAGTGCTCTTCACTCTAGTGTCAAGAAATGAATCCAAAGTCTTAGGCTATCTGATTTAAGGACGATTAACAATAACATCAGAGATTATTCATTATACGTGTTCATTATTTAGTAATAAGGATGGGCAAGTATTTTCCTTTGATTGTACCTTAATCATTACTGGTTCAGAATCACAGTGACTGAACACAGACAACTGAGACCACCACGGCTGACTGACATTGAAGTGTTCAGTCAAGATCCCCCGCCTGACAGCTGAATGAATGTAGAGCCAAGAGCCTCTATATCCCATATACAGCTGCCCGGGATATATAAAGGTGGGAGCCAGGAGCTAAGCTCTGCCTCTAAGAGACAGTCACCGGCTGGCTGTCTCTCACAAGAGACGAGGCAGCTGGTGTGATGGACACAGCTAACGTGTGTCCCTTAACACAGGTGGCGCCACCTGACCTCGGCCCGCCATCTGCACATCAACTCTTTTTCAGGTGTGACTTTTGAATTGTCAGGGACCGGGGCTGCCTGGTCCTCCGGGGCTGCCTGGTCCTCCGGGGCTGCCTGGTCCTCCGGGGCTGCCTGGACCTCCGGGGCTGCCTGGCTCTCCGGGGCTGCCTGGACCTCCGGGGCTGCCTGGCCCTCCGGGGCTGCCTGGCCCTCCGGGGCTGCCTGGCCCTCCGGGGCTGCCGGACACGGAATACTTTCACAAGTTTGTTAATAGTTTGACAACCCTCAGAGATATTAAAAAAAAGGTTTATAACATTTCCTCAAGTGTCTCCGGTCAAGTTGGAGTATCTGGAAGATGCAATTAAATGTCTTAAGAGAAGGAGGAGGAGGAGGCTAACTTTCCCTCGGTCCCTGTGTCACCTGGAGACACTAGCTAACTTTCCCTCGGTCCCTGTGTCAGGGACAATGGTAAAAGGGAAATGGGAGATATGAAAGAAAGAGGGGGAGAGGGGAGAGAGAGAGAAGAGAGGGGGAGGGAGGAGTGGGGGACAGAATTTATGTGAGAGAGGCGTCAACAGCAGCCATTGGGAAACACTTGGACCCCTTCCATCACGTTACGACTCCCCCCCCGCCTGCCCCTCCCACTGGTAGTGCAAGGGGAGGGGGGGGGGGCGGGGGTGTAGTGGCAGTCACAATAATGTCTCAGTAACGTCACCACACTGTCCACGCGACCTTAGTAACGTCACCACACTGTCCCCACGACCTTAGTAACGTCACCACACTGTCCCCACGACCTTAGTAACGTCACCACACTGTCCCCACGACCTTAGTAACGTCACCACACTGTCCCCACGACCTTAGTAACGTCACCACACTGTCCCCACGACCTTAGTAACGTCACCACACTGTCCCCACGACCTTAGTAACGTCACCACACTGTCCCCACGACCTTAGTAACGTCACCACACTGTCCCCATGACCGTGTCACACAGCATCAGGGAGCGTCACACAGCATCAGGGAGCGTCACACAGCGTCAGGGAGCGTCACACAGCATCAGGGAGCGTCACACAGCGTCAGGGAGCGTCACACAGCGCCAGGGAGCGTCACACAGCGTCAGGGAGCATCACACAGCGTCAGGGAGCTACACACAGCGTCAGGGAGCGTCACACAGCGTCAGGGAGCGTCACAAAGCGTCAGGGAGCGTCACACAGCGTCAGGGAGCGTCACACAGCGTCAGGGAGCGTCACACAGCGCCAGGGAGCGTCACACAGCGTCAGGGAGCATCACACAGCGTCAGGGAGCTACACACAGCGTCAGGGAGCGTCACACAGCGTCAGGGAGCGTCACAAAGCGTCAGGGAGCGTCACACAGCGTCAGGGAGCGTCACACAGCGTCAGGGAGCGTCACACAGCATTAGGGAGCGTCACAGGGCGTCAGGGAGCGTCACACAGCGTCAGGGAGCGTCACAAAGCGTCACACAGCGTCAGGGAGCTACACACAGCGTCAGGGAGCGTCACACAGCGTCAGGGAGCGTCACACAGCATCAGGGAGCGTCACATAGCATCAGGGAGCGTCACACAGCATCAGGGAGCGTCACACAGCGTCAGTGAGCGTCACACAGCGTCAGGGAGCGTCACAAAGCGTCAGGGAGCGTCACAAAGCGTCAGGGAGCGTCACACAGCGTCATGGAGCGTCATACAGCGTCAGGGAGCGACACACAGCGTCAGGGAGCGTCACGCAGCGTAAGGGAGCGTCACAAAGCGTCAGAGAGCGTCAAGGAGCGTCACACAGCGTCAGGGAGCGTCACAAAGCGTCAGGGAGCGTCACACAACGTCAGGGAGCGTCACACAGCATCAGGGAGCGTCACACAGCGTTAGGGAGAGTCACACAGCATCAGGGAGCGTCACACAGCATCAGGGAGCGTCACACGGCATCAAGGAGCGTCACATAACGGCAGGGAGCGTCACACAGCATCAGGGAGCGTCACACAACGGCAAGGAGCGTCACACAGCGTCAGGGAGCGTCACACAACGGCAGGGAGCGTCACACAGCGTCAGGGAGCGTCACACAGCGTCACACGTCAGGGAGCGTCACACAGCGTCAGTGAACGTCACACAGCGTCAGGGAGCGTCACACAGCGTCAGGGAGCGTCACACAGCGTCAGGGAACGTCACACAGCGTCAGGGAGCGTCACACAGCGTCAGGGAGCGTCACACAGCGTCAGGGAGCGTCACACAGCGTCAGGGAGCGTCACACAGCGTCAGGGAGCGTCACAGCATCAGGGAGCGTCACACAGCGTCAGGGAGCGTCACACAGCGTCAGGGAGCGTCACACAGCGTCAGGGAGCGTCACACAGCATCAGGGAGCGTCACTCAGCATCAGGGAGCGTCACACAGCGTCAGGGAGCGTCACACAGCGTCAGGGAGCGTCACACAGCATCAGGGAGCGTCACATAGCATCAGGGAGCGCCACACAGCGTTAGGGAGCGTCACACAGCGTCAGGGAGCGTCACACAGCGTCAGGGAGCGTCACACAGCGCCAGGGAGCGTCACACATCATCAGGGAGCGTCACACAGCATCAGGGAGCGTCACACAGCATCAGAGAGCGTCACACAGCATCAGGGAGCGTCACACAGCGTCACACAGCATCAGGGAGCGTCACACAGCGTCAGGGAGCGTCAAACAGCATCAGGGAACGTCACACAGCATCAGGGAGCGTCACACAGCCCTAGGGAACGTCACACAGCGTCAGGAAGCGTCACACAGCGTCAGGGAGCGTCACACAGCCCTAGGGAACGTCACACAGAAGCAAGGAGCGACTCACAGCGTCACATATTTCCTGGAGAGGGGGGGGGGGCGGGGGGCGTCGTGGGACAGTAAGAAGTATTATTTCAATTTTCAGGGATTTGGAGACCGGCGGAAACACAGGGGCTGTGAGCCGAGCTGAGGATCACAGCAGCTGTGAGCCGAGCTGAGGATCACAGCAGCTGTGAGTCGAGCTGAGGATCACAGCAGCTGTGAGTCGAGCTGAGGATCACAGCAGCTGTGAGCCGAGCTGAGGATCACAGCAGCTGTGAGTCGAGCTGAGGATCATGTAACACCCATGACCCCCCCCTAGAGTTCTCACTCAGGAAGCCTGCTCCAAGAGGTCAGCCCAGATGACCTCCGGTTTATCTTGTATGTTTAAAAAAATTCCTGGGTAGTCTTAGTCAGCATAGTTTCAAGTAGGTAATATTTCAGGGTACTCTTGTCAACAGGGTAAGGGAGTAGACTCCAGATTCTTGTGTAAACATCCATGGATCTCCCACTTTTAGCCAGGTCAAAGGTCAGTCACACAAATATTAATAAGTCCTCTCTTGAACAGTGTATGGTGAATGTCAAACAAGTTTAATGATAAATTCTTGAGTGTTTGTGCCCGTGTGGCCGACCTCGTCTTGGTGTAGGGTGTAGGTAGCACAATAAATCTTCCCCTCCCCCCCCTTGTGAGGTGTATATAGAGGTCCTGTAGAGCCAGGGGGAGAGAGAGTACGGGGCTCCGGGATCGAGGGCGGGTCTGTGACGATCATCCACAGCCCGGGAGAGACAGTGTCCACCGGATGGGAGGACAGAGGTCTTAATTAAGGTAATGTGTGTGATCTCTGAGGTTTTGTTCCATGTCTAAATTTCTTAACTTTTTGCCAGTGTTAGAGTAGGATTTATAAGTGGTGTTTAGTAAAATTTGGTATCTCAATAAACTCATGTTAAATTTCCCGTCTGTGTCAATTGTTGAATCCTCTTAGTCTTTTGGATATAGTGGCTGACAACCGTCCCATAATTACTGACAGTTATAGAAAGTACTCTCCAAGTCAAGCAATGTTTCTTGCCTCGTTACTTGATACAGTCTCACCGGTCAAGGCAGATGGTGGCAGCGTATTTAATCCTGTGTAGCATTTCCTTGTTGGCAGTTTATCTTTGGTCCCGGTGTAACCATCATATGTCAGCTCATATTACAGTGTTCAATAACAGTGTTACCAAGTGCAACTGATAGGAAGTGTTACTCAGGATAAGAAGTGTGGTACATTATTAGTTTAGTATTTTACCCGGTTTTACAATGGGGTTATTATACCATGTTACAATCACAGCAGCTGTGAGTCGAGCTGAGGATCACAGCAGCTGTGAGCTGAGATTTCAGATTTGAACATCAAGATTTTAGCAAACAATTAACAGGTGTCGTTAGTTCGTTAAGAAGTAAATGCGATTAGAGTTAGGTGGTTGAACAGTTTGTTGTGGTCCCTGTTACAGGAGCTGTGTGGCCCCTGTTACAGGAGCTGTGTGGTCCCTGTTACAGGAGCTGTGTGGCCCGTGTTACAGGAGCTGTGTGGCCCCTGTTACAGGAGCTGTGTGGCCCTGTTACAGGAGCTGTGTGGTCCCTGTTACAGGAGCTGTGTGGTCCCTGTTACAGGAGCTGTGTGGCCCCTGTTACAGGAGCTGTGTGGCCCCTGTTACAGGAGCTGTGTGGCCCTGTTACAGGAGCTGTGTGGCCCTGTTACAGGAGCTGTGTGGCCTTGTTACAGGAGCTGTGTGGCCCTGTTACAGGAGCTGTGTGGCCCTGTTACAGGAGCTGTGGTCCCTGTTACAGGAGCTGTGTGGCCCCTGTTACAGGAGCTGTGTGGTCCCCTGTTACAGGAGCTGTGTGGTCCCTGTTACAGGAGCTGGTGGTCCCTGTTACAGGAGCTGTGTGGCCCCTGTTACAGGAGCTGTGTGGTCCCTGTTACAGGAGCTGTGTGGTCCCTGTTACAGGAGCTGTGTGGCTCCTGTTACAGGAGCTGTGTGGCCCCTGTTACAGGAGCTGTGGCCCCTGTTACAGGAGCTGTGTGGCCCTGTTACAGGAGCTGTGTGGCCCTGTTACAGGAGCTGTGTGCCCCTGTTACAGGAGCTGTGTGGCCCTGTACAGGAGCTGTGTGGCCCCTGTTACAGGAGCTGTGTGGCCCTGTTACAGGAGCTGTGTGGCCCCTGTTACAGGAGCTGTGTGGCCCCTGTTACAGGAGCTGTGTGGCCCCTTTACAGGAGCTGTGTGGCCCCTGTTACAGGAGTTGTGTGGACTCTGTTACAGGAGCTGTGTGGTCCTGTTACAGGAGCTGTGTGACCCCTGTTACAGGAGCTGTGTGGCCCCTGTTACAGGAGCTGTGGGCCCCCTGTTACAGGAGCTGTGTGTCCCTGTTACAGGAGCTGTGTGGCCCCTGTTACAGGAGCTGTGGCCCCTGTTACAGGAGCTGTGTGGCCCCTGTTACAGGAGCTGTGTGTCCCTGTTACAGGAGCTGTGTGGCCCCTGTTACAGGAGCTGTGTGGCCCCTGTTACAGGAGCTGTGTGGTCCCTGTTACAGGAGCTGTGTGGCCCCTGTTACAGGAGCTGTGTGGCCCCTGTTACAGGAGCTGTGTGGCCCCTGTTACAGGAGCTGTGTGGCCCCTGTTACAGGAGCTGTGTGGCCCCTGTTACAGGAGCTGTGTGGCCCCTGTTACAGGAGCTGTGGCCCTGTTACAGGAGCTGTGTGGCCCCTGTTACAGGAGCTGTGGGCCCCTGTTACAGGAGCTGTGTGGCCCCTGTTACAGGAGCTGTG
>WNGS01000099.1:0-12247 GCA_020271785.1 Procambarus virginalis | reverse complement strand
CATTGTTTTCTGTTATTACGTGTGGTTGACCGCCTACAAGTACGCCTTCACAGATAGGCCTATGCTCAGTAGAGATTAAAAATCTAAGAATAAAGGAAACTTTAGAAGGCCTATTAGTCCATACGAGGCAGCTCCTATTGACTCTTGCGGGGCAGCATACATTTATATTAATCCTGTTACCCGTTACTCATTTTTAATCCCTCTTCATTTGGTTTCTAATCCCTGGGATTAACTTTGTGGTCCTTCTCTACGGTGTCTGGTGAATTTATATATTTTTTGTAGAGTTGTATTTGATTTTAATGTGTATAAAATGTATTTTTTTATCCCTCTTCGACACGAGGCTTCTGTGGCACAGGTGAAGGGAAGTATAGAAGTGGGAAATACAGTGAGAGGTATGAAAGCAGGCGGACTGTCCACCTTGCTGACACGATGTGTGGGTGTTGGCAGCTAAGCTAAGCTGGCTCCCTCTTGTCAGGGAGCTGTGAGTGTGTGAGAGGTTCTTCACATGTGTTTCACCATATATGGATCACGTTCGAAACGTTCACCCCCCTTTCTCCAATTCTTTGTGGTTTTTCCGCATACAAATGATCAGTGTTTAGTGATCGTCAATTGCATATATATATATATATATATATATATATATATATATATATATATATATATATATATATATATATATATATATATATATGAATATATATATATTCTGGGGTGTGAGTTTTCATTCGCATATAGTCCTGGGGACCATTCAGGCTTGTTCGCATTTGTGTTCCTCACGTGTGCCCCAATGAATGAGGTGATTTGGTAAAATGCTATGCCCAAGATAACCATCCGAGTGCCGGCGGTGAGGTGGTTCAAATAGCTTAGGCTATCACCTCATTATGTCCGGTCGTGATGGTCAAGTGGTTTAAGACGTCTTGTACATACCAGTTGCGTTGCTCCTGGGAGTATGGGTTCGAGTCACTTCTGGGGTGTGAGTTTTCATTCGCATATAGTCCTGGGGACCATTCAGGCTTGTTCGCATATATATATATATATATATATATATATATATATATATATATATATATATATATATATATATATATTCGGTCAATATCCCTTCGCTGCTACCCACCTCCGCTCTCCATAACCCTTTCCCCTAATACCCCCCCCCCTCATTACCTTTATCCCCCTACACATCCCCTCCCCCCGTCCCCTTCCCCCCCCCACCTCCCCTTCCCTCTCGAGACTGCGGGTAAGGTAACGGTGGGGGTACAAGGGGGTGTGCCCCCCCCCCCCCTATAGACGTCGACAGCTAAATACCCCATAAATCGTCGGTCTGTTCCCTGTGAACGACTTGAGCGTGTTATCTTGAGGCTTACCCTTTGAGGGGGGGGGGTAGGTAGGGCCTGGGGGGGGTAATAGGTGGGTGCAGGTGTGGAGGGGGTCTGGTGAGTGGGGGAGAGGGGGGGTAGGTGGGTGAAGGGGAGAAGGTGGGTATCTTATTCAATAACTATTGAATGCCACTAATTTTCTGGTGAAAATGAATAGTATGCTAATATGTTTTGGCTTAACCGGATATTCTTCATCCTTTACGCCACATTCTTCACCTATTTGTATGTGTATGTACCTGTCCCCCTAATGGTGTAAATCTAGTATGCCCTGTACTGTCCCATCACTTGAGAATGAACCATGTAGGTTCGAAACGTTGTGTAAATTTATAATAAGTGTAATACATTCTACAGTTAATTATTCCTTTAATTTACTTGGGACGAAGATGACATTTTGAGAAATCCTCTTCCAATTAAACCGAGATGCAAGAGCACTAGTCAGAGGGATAGATGCCCTAAATAAGAAAATAATCAACATAGAATATGCAGACATTTAATGAATATATTGAATTGAACTCGGGATCTATGATTGTGAGTCGAGAACGAAGCCAACTGTAATACGAGACCCAGGATAGCTCGGTAGAAATTTATCGAAGTATTTGGTTTCTCAAATTATTATTTTTTTCAAAATATATATTTATGAAAGTGAGGGATGGGCAACACAATACGAGACTAGCGTGTTGGCAAGAGTGATGCTGTGATCACCTGGAGATGATGTTGTAATGTTCTTGTTATTAAAGGTACTAAGTGGCACCTGGGAATGATTCTGCATCCCAGGTATGCATGCTCACCCCTCCATCTCCAGACATGCTCCCCTCCTCCATCTCCAGACATGCTCACCCTCCATCTCCAGACAAGCTCACCCCTCCATCTCCAGACATGCTCACCCCTCCATCTCCAGACATGCTCACCCCTCCATCTCCAGACATGCTCACCCCTCCATCTCCAGACATGCTCCCCTCCTCCATCTCCAGACATGCTCACCCTCCATCTCCAGACAAGCTCACCCCTCCATCTCCAGACATGCTCACCCCTCCATCTCCAGACATGCTCCCCTCCTCCATCTCCAGACATGCTCACCCTCCATCTCCAGACAAGCTCACCCCTCCATCTCCAGACATGCTCACCCCTCCATCTCCAGACATGCTCCCCTCCTCCATCTCCAGACATGCTCACCCCTCCATCTCCAGACATGCTCACCCCTCCATCTCCAGACATGCTCCCCTCCTCCATCTCCAGACATGCTCCCCTCCTCCATCTCCAGACATGCTCACCCCTCCATCTCCAGACATGCTCCCCTCCTCCATCTCCAGACATGCTCACCCCTCCATCTCCAGACATGCTCACCCCTCCATCTCCAGACATGCTCACCCCTCCATCTCCAGACATGCTCACCCTCCATCTCCAGACATGCTCCCCTCCTCCATCTCCAGACATGCTCACCCCTCCATCTCCAGACATGCTCCCCTCCTCCATCTCCAGACATGCTCACCCCTCCATCTCCAGACATGCTCACCCCTCCATCTCCAGACATGCTCCCCTCCTCCATCTCCAGACATGCTCACCCCTCCATCTCCAGACATGCTCCCCTCCTCCATCTCCAGACATGCTCACCCCTCCATCTCCAGACATGCTCACCCCTCCATCTCCAGACATGCTCACCCCTCCATCTCCAGACATGCTCCCCTCCTCCATCTCCAGACATGCTCCCCTCCTCCATCTCCAGACATGCTCCCCTCCTCCATCTCCAGACATGCTCACCCCTCCATCTCCAGACATGCTCCCCTCCTCCATCTCCAGACATGCTCCCCTCCTCCATCTCCAGACATGTTCACCCCTCCTCCATCTCCAGACATGCTTATCTCTCCATCTCCAGACATGCTCACCCCTCCATCTCCAGACATGCTCACCCCTCCATCTCCAGACATGCTCACCCCTCCATCTCCAGACATGCTCCCCTCCTCCATCTCCAGACATGCTCACCCCTCCATCTCCAGACATGTTCACCCTCCATCTCCAGACATGCTCACCCTCCATCTCCAGACATGCTCCCCTCCATCTCCAGACATGCTCACCCCTCCATCTCCAGACATGCTCACCCTCCATCTCCAGACATGCTCACCTCTCCATCTCCAGACATGCTCACCCCTCCATCTACAGACATGCTCACCCCTCCATCTCCAGACATGCTTATCTCTCCATCTCAGGATGCTTATCCCTCTATCGTCCACTTCCTGGGCATGCCCATCCCATAGAGCTCAGTCCCCCAGGGTACTGTGCTTGCTCCAGTACTTTTTCTCATCCTCATATCGGACATAGACAAGGACACAATCTATAGCACTGTATCATCCTTTGCAGATGGCACTAGGATCTTCATGAGAGTAGGCAACATAGAGGACACGGCGAACCTCCAATTAGATCTTTCAATGGGGCTACAGAAAATAATATGGTGTTTAACGAAGATAAGTTCCAGGTGATGCGCTACGGAAAAAAATGAAAATGTAAAAAACGGAAACCGGGTGTCTGCTGGTGGGAGGCAGGTCACCAGGTGTCTGCTGGTGTGAGGCAGGTCACCAGGTGTCTGCTGGTGGGAGGCAGGTCACCAGGTGTCTGCTGGTGGGAGGCAGGTCACCGGGTGTCTGCTGGTGGGAGGCAGGTCACCAGGTGTCTGCTGGTGTGAGGCAGGTCCCCAGGTGTCTGCTGGTGTGAGCAGGTCACGGGTGTCTGCTGGTGTGAGGCGGGCCACTGTCTGCCGGGTGTTAACTGCTCTCTTGTCTGCTCCACCCGTCCGTGTGAAACACCCTTCGGCTCTGTTATTTAATTGCTGCTGTTTCTGCTCCTTTCTCTTCTCCGCCTCCTCCTCCTCCTCCTCCTTCTTCTACTTCTACTTTTTTTCGGAACTTCTGCAGTTTTACCTACTTGTGTTCTCTAACGTGGTGTCCCCAACGTCAAGAAACTGTCCTACTCAAGTGCCCTTATCCTAACCTACCAGAGGACCTAAAACAGAAAACGGGACTTTGCGTCAATTTCGCCAGACGCTTTCTTTTTCTAGTACGACAATTTTGGCCTTAGGTGGAGTGTACGTCAAAATGCGACGTATTAAGAGGACGGGTTAGTGTTGGAGAGGGGCCAAAGTGTGTGTTTAAGGGGTATTCACATAGTTGTGCTTGCGGGGGTTGAGCTCTGGCTCTTTGGTCCCGCCTCTCAACTGTCAATCAACTGTTTCTACTACTATTTTTTTTCTCCACGCCACACACACACCAGAAAGCAGCCCGTGACAGCTGACTAACTCCCAGGTACCTATTTACTGCTAGGTAACAGGGGGCATAGGGTGAAAGAAACTCTGCCCATCGTTTCTTGCCGGCGCCCGGGATCGAACCCGGGACCACAGGATCACGTGTCCAGAGTGCTGTCCGCTCGGCCACCGGCTCCCAGAGTATGTGAGGCAGAACGCTGTAATCCAGTGTGAGAATGCTCCTAAATGAGTGAGCTTACATACTGCAGCTGAAGGAGCTATAAGTCGTCGGGGCATACCTGGAGCATACCTCAAGCGGGTCTCAAGAGTTCTTCTACTCCCCCGAGCCCGGCCTGGGGCCAGGCTTGACTTGTGAGAGTGCTGGTGTCCCGGGGCAAGAGGTCCAGTCATCACACTCTGGGGCAAGGTTATCGTCCTCGGAGCTATGTGGGTTTCTTAGTCAGTTGCTGCAGTTATCCCTGCGAGGTCTGGCTGGTCAGGCCCCGCGTTTTCTCTGGAGGATAGCAGATAGACTAAGTGTGTTCCGTTCGTTAAGGATAAGCTGTGTGGTCCTGGTGAGCTATAGAGCCTTGTACCCCTCTAGAGTGTAAGCTCTGTGGTCTTGGTGAGCTATAGAGCCTTGTACCCCTCTAGAACAGGGGTCTCCAAACTATGGCCCGCGGGCCACATCCGGCCCGCCAAACAAATCCCTGTGTGGTGGCCTTGAAAAAATAATTATCGTTCGAATGGCATCGCAGAATTATTCAAAGTTGGGGCTGCTGACTGGTGGCGCTCAGCCCGAGTCAGTTTTCCTCTCTCTCGATAGTGTGACGCACAGATACTAGTACTGGTAGGTATGTGTTGTGCATTACAACCAATCAGTTGTGTATAACTGTATATTGTGGGGATGGAGGGCGAGTGGGGCTTCGCTGCTTCTGTTTCAGGGAGCACAAACACTGTACAATATTCTTTTCTCTCTACTTTGACAATACCTTTATCTTAGTTATACAAAATAGCAATAATACTATTGTAGCCAAAAATATTGCATGTTTAAAATAGTTAAAATGGTAACCATTAAGTTTATCAACGAAAGCTGTTGCTTTGTTTTTTGTTTTTTTTTTCATTTTTTATTCCTTCGGCCCGCATAAATATGGGAAATATATAATGTGGCCCTTACATTGAAAAGTTTGGAGACCCCTGCTCTAGAATGACTCATATATTATATGAGTCATGATTGAGTCATTCATGAGTCATTCTCTTATATTTGGGGCCATAGGCCTCTTCTTATGAACCTAAACAAAAATTGTTATAATTTACAGTAACCACGTAAGTTATCGTCCTTGAGTCACTTTCACACTTTATAGTTCTCCTAAGTTACCCGTCACACTAATATGAGGAAGGTTGTCGTGTATAACGCAACCTGGAGCATACCTGGAGCATACCTGGAACATACCTGGAGCATACCTGGAGCATACCTGGAGCATACCTGGAGCATACCTGGAACATACCTGGAGCATACCTGGAGCAGTTTAGTCGTTGCTGTCTATAGTGTATGGGTAGGTGTAGAGAGGCGATGAGTCGTTTGCAGCAACAACCTTGGACGTCTTCAAGACTGGGCAGTTTTCTTCAAGGAGTGCCGGATCAGCCGGGCTGTGGTGGGTATGTGGGCCTGCGGGCCGCTCCAAGCAACAGTCTGGTGGACCAAACTCTCACAAGTCAAGCCTGGCCTCGGGCCGGGCTTGGGGAGTAGAAGAACTCCCAGAACCCCATCAAGCAGGTATATGTGGGCCTGCGGGCCGCTCCAAGCAACAGCCTGGTGGACCAAACTCTCACAAGTCAAGCCTGGCCTCGGGCCGGGCTTGGAGAGTAGAAGAACTCCTAGAACCCCATCAAGCAGGTATATGTGGGCCTGCGGGCCGCTTTAAGCAACAGCCTGGTGGACCAAACTCTCACAAGTCAAGCCTGGCCTCGGGCCGGGCTTGGGGAGTAGAAGAACTCCCAGAACCCCATCAAGCAGGTATATGTGGGCCTGCGGGCCGCTCCAAGCAACAGCCTGGTGGACCAAACTCTCACAAGTCAAGCCTGGCCTCGGGCCGGGCTTGATCACTTCTATAAGTGATGAAGATAGACGTAGGGAGCAGGAGGCCTAACACAAGCTACCAGCTGGGAGAGGAAATCTTTCAGGAGTCAGGACGAGGGAAAGATCTGGGGGTTGATATCACACTAGACCTGTCCCCTGAAGCCCACATCAAAAGGATAACATCAGCGGCGTATGAAAGGCTGGCCAACATAAGAACTGCCTTCAGAAACT
This sequence comes from Procambarus virginalis, assembly GCA_020271785.1. Lineage (NCBI taxonomy): Eukaryota > Metazoa > Arthropoda > Malacostraca > Decapoda > Cambaridae > Procambarus > Procambarus virginalis. The sequence goes on along the minus strand of WNGS01000099.1, from coordinate 5,328 downwards.
TGTCTAAGAAAACATTTAGAACCGTGTATACCACGTATGTCAGACCAATCCTGGAGTATGCGGCCCCAGCCTGGAGTCCACATTTAGTCAAACACAAAACGAAGCTAGAAAAGATTCAGAGGTATGCCACCAGACTAGTCCCCGAGCTGAGAGGTATGAGCTACGAGGAAAGATTACTGGAACTGAACCTCACGACACTAAGACAGAACAGTTAGGGGGAGACATGATCACTAGCTACAAAATTCCTAGTGAAATTGACAGGGTAGATAAAGATAACTGTTTAACACTTGTGGTATGCGAACAAGGGGACACAGGTGGAAACTGAGTACCCAAATGAGCCACAGAGACGTTAGAAAGAACTTTTTCAGTGTCAGAGTAGTAAACATATGGAATGCATTAGGCAGTGATGTGGTGGAGGCTGACTCCATACACAGTTTCAAGTGTAGATATGATAGAGCCCAATAGGCTCAGGAACCTGTACACCAGTTGATTGACAGTTGAGAGGCGGGAGGAAAGAGCCAGAGCTCAACCCCCGCAAGTCATGCCACAGCAACACAGGCCATGCCACACTTGTCATGCCACACACACACATGCCCCCTCTCGGGTGGACGACCAGAGGTCATGCCCCTGCTCGTGAGGTAACTCATGCCCACCTCGGCTGACCTTATGGCCGTGGTTCAAGGTCACTTGATCCACTGCCCGCGCTCGCGATTTCCCCTCCGTACAAATTGCGGTGGTTTGGCCTAACCAAAAGCGTCAGAACTAGCCTACCGCTTACTTTGAGATGATTTCGGGGCTTAGCGTCCCCGCGGCCCGGTCCTTGACCAGGCCTCCTTTTTGTTACACACCCCCAGGAAGCAGCCCGTAGCAGCTGTCTTAACTCCCAGGTACCTATTTACTGCTAGGTGAACAGGGCCATCAGGGGTGAAAGAATCTTTGCCCATTTGTTTCCGCCTCCACCGGGGATCGAACCCGGAACCTCAGGACTACGAATCCGAAGCGCTGTCCACTCAGCCGTCAGGCCCCCTAAGCTTGCCGTATGAGGTGTTTGCGAAAGCTTTACTTAAGCTTGGTCCCAGTAAGTGTTAGCAACATTTGCAAGATGGAACTTTACAAGTTGCAGTGCCAAGTGAAGCATATAAGCCGCAAGCAACAACAGTCTGGATGATCAGGCATCACTGCAGAAGCCGTGCCTTAGGGATAGTTGCCCCTGGACGGAAAACTCTCGAAATGCAGCTAGGTTAAACCAGTTCACGTTTGGGTTGGAAGCGCCGCTCCTGGGCACTCTCTACTGGTCGGCGAAGTCCTAACGAGAGCTGTGGGGAACCCTGGATGTTACCCTAGGACCTAGGGCAGTGTTACCCTAGGGTCTAGGTGTTACCCTAGGGTCTAGGTGTTACCCTAGGGTCTAGGTGTTACCCTGGGGCCTAGGGGAGGCGGGCGGGTGGGTAGGTCGGCGTCAAATAAGGCGCTACTCACTGGAGCCATTTAGTAGTCAGATGTGACTTGGTCACTAACGTGCGTGTCTGCTACGATGGCAGACTTAAGCAGAGGCAGCAGTGTCCTACCGTAGCTCCATCATCACCAGTACGGTCTAGAACCTGAGAAAATTATGCGCCTCTCTACGTCATGGCTGCTCCTTAAACTAACCTATCCTTCCCTGGCCTAACCTAACCTAACGTAGCCTAACCTAACGTAGCCTAACCTAACCTAACGTAGCCTAACCTAACCTAGCCTAACCTAACCTAACGTAGCCTAACCTAACCTAACGTAGCCTAACCTAACCTAGCCTAACCTAACCTAACGTAGCCTAACCTAACCTAACGTAGCCTAACCTAACCTAACCTAACCTAGCCTAACCTAACGTAGCCTAACCTAACCTAACGTAGCCTAACCTAACCTAACCTAGGCTAGCCTAACCTAACCTAATCTAATCTAACCTAGCCTAGCCTATCTTGAGCTTATCTTGAGATGATTTCGGGGCTTTTTAGTGTCCCCGCGGCCCGGTCCTCGACCAGGCCTCCACCCCCAGGAAGCAGCCCGTGACAGCTGACTAACACCCAGGTACCTATTTTACTGTTCGGTAACAGGGGCATAAGGTGAAAGAAACTCTGTCCATTGTTTCTCGCCGGCGCCTGGGATCGAACCCTGGACCACAGGATCACAAGTCCGGCGTGCTGTCCGCTCGGCCGACCGGCTCCCGCCTAAGCCTAACCTAACCTAACCTTAAACCGACAGCTAACGTTTTGGCTGGTCAGTAGGCTATTGTGGTGGTCTTAATAACCCTCCAGAGGTTGATAGGTCTTAAGGCCTATCAACCTTAATTCCTCTATGGCAAAGTGGGTGTTGTGTGGTGGTTATTAGGACAAAGTTGACTTCTAACCTGCCCGTCCACGTTTGAATTTTAACCTGTTCATTTACATTTGAATTTTATTTAACCTGTTCATTTATGTTTGAATTTTAATCTGTCTGTTTCAGTCTGACTTTTAACCTGTTCGTTTAAATTATTTTTAACCCGTCTGTTTGAATTTTACTTTTAACCTCTTTTGAATTTGACCTTTAACCTGACTTTGAATTTGATAGTTGAATTTTATCCTCTATTTGAATCTGGCATTTAAGCTGTTTATTTGAATCTGGCTTAAATTTAAGCTATCTATTTGAATCTGCCTTTTAAGCTATATTTGAATCTGGCTTTTTAACCTATTTGAATCTGGCTTTTTAACCTATTTGAATCTGGCTTTTTAACCTATTTGAATCTGGCTTTTTAACCTATTTGAATCTGGCTTTTTAACCTATTTGAATCTGGCTTTTTAACCTATATTTGAATCTGGCTTTTTAACCTATTTGAATCTGGTTTTTAACCTATTTGAATCTAGCTTTTTAACCTATTTGAATCTGGCTTTTTAACCTATTTGAATCTGGCTTTTTAACCTATTTGAATCTAGCATTTTAACCTATTTGAATCTGGCTTTTTAACCTATTTGAACCTGGCTTTTTAACCTATTTGAATCTGGTTTTTAACCTATATTTGAATCTGGCTTTTTAAGCTATCTATTTGAACCTGTTCATGGTACTATGAACAGGGGTCATGTGAACAAAGTACTTCAACCCGTTGTTGAACTTTCATGTAGTTCATTTATATATTATTGGCGTTGGGTGAGATTTTATTATTTTTTTAAATGGGGGGGGGGTGCTTATATGGGTTTTTGGAGCCTCCGGGGTTTTTGAAGAGCTTATGTGGGCTTTTTTTGAGGTTGAAGAAGGGTTTTGGAGTTTTTTTTTATTTATTTTGTATATATTTTTTTATATAGCTGGTGTTATGGTGAGGGGTGGGTGGCTGTCCGCCCTTTGTCTCTCTCTGCCTGTCTCTCTCTCTGGCTCTCTTTCTCTCTCTCTCTCCCTCTCCCACTCTCCCTCCCCCCCCCTCCGGGAGCAAAGAGCTGAAGCTCACCCTCCCCAGCACAACTGGGGGAGGAGACAGTCTCTCCCCCATAACTGTCTGGGGTGTGTGGGGGCCTCCCCACCACCCTTGATGGAGAGGCTGTGTTCTTTTGTGAGGGCAGGTGCTTGTGTGTGTGTGTGTGTGTGTGTGTGTGTGTGTGTGTGTGTGTGTGTGTGTGTGTGTGTGTGTGTGTGTGTGCCAGAGCGCCTCATCCGCTACCGCCCAGAAATAATGCTCTTTGATTATTGTAACTCGTCCTGATTAAGAGGTGGTTGGTGTAACTCACGTAACTCTAGCACCGTAGCGGGTGTGTGAGTTACCGGGTGCGGGGGTGGAGGCCAGCGGCGGGAGTGCGGGGGTGCGGCACTAGGCTGCGGTAGCAGATAGAGGCGAGATAGTGTGGCGGTAAGGCGGGTGATAAAGGTATTGGTGGCCCGCGGGCGCAGGTCTGATTCTTTCACCCTCTTGTTTTTGCCTCGCTCTCTTGTTTGTCGCCATGACAGAGCTGGGTGGGGTGGGCATGAGTGGGTTGTGGTGGTGGGGAGCAATTACACCAGCAGCAGCAGCATCACCTCCCCCTCATCTCCCCCACACACCCCCCACATCAACCCACACGCCACCCAGTCGTGAGGATGCCCCACTCTGCCCCACCCTCCGGCGTCTCCACAACTCCGTGCTCCTGGGGTTACGCCACTCATGCCTTCGGGCGGCGACCCGACTCTTGGACCCGACTCCTGGACCCGCTGACAACCCGCCTTTGTCCCGCCCCGACACGCTTCCCGAGGTAGTTTTTGCCAGGCTCGGAAAACAAACATTGACTGCAACTTGCTCAGGGTGATCTCACTCGCGCCGAGACGACCAAGGATCGTGTTCGCTGGGGTGCCTGGCATCTTCTCCCTGGCTGTAGGGACGGCTGGGGTGGGGGGCTGAGGTGTTGGGGGTTGTCCCTGGCAGTAGGGACGGCTGGGGGGGGGGGCCTGAGGTGTTGGGGGTTGTCCCTGGCAGTAGGGACGGCTGGGGGGGGCTGAGGTGTTGGGGGGTTGTCCCTGGCTGTAGGGACGGCTGGGGGGCGGGGCCTGAGGTGTTGGGGGTTGTCCCTGGCTATAGGGACGGCTGGGGGGGGGCTGAGGTGTTGGGGGTTGTCCCTGGCTGTAGGGACGGCTGGGGGGGGCTGAGGTGTTGGGGGTTGTCCCTGGCTGTAGGGACGGCTGGGGGGGGCTGAGGTGTTGGGGTTGTCCCTGGCTGGGGGGGGGGTGGCACCAGGTAGGTGGGTACAGGGGGAGATTATGGTGTTATTGTGTGTAGGTGTGACGGGACACAGCAAATGGAAAGGAAGAATAAAGTGTGTGTGTGTGTGTGTGTGTGTGGGAGGGGGGTCAGTGTGCGTGTGTGTGGTGTGTGTGTGTACTCACCTATATGTACTCACCTATATGTGTCTGCAGGATCGAGCATTGACTCTTGGATCCCGCCTTTCGAGTATCAGTTGTTTACAGCAATGACATGACTCCTATCCCATTTCCCTATCATACCTGGTTTTAAAATTATGAATAGTAAGGCTTCCACAACCTGTTCCTTAAGGTGCATTCCATTTTCCCACTACTCTCACGCTAAAAGAAAACTTCCTAACAGATCTGTGACTCATCTGAGTTTCTAACTTCCATCCATGTCCCCTCGTTCTGTTACTATTCCGTGTGAACATTTCGTCTATGTCCACTCTGTCAATCCCTCTGAGTATTTTATACGTTCCTATCATGTCCCCCCTCTCCCTTCTTCTTTCTAGTGTCGTAAGGCATAGTTCCCCCAGGCGCTCCTCATACCCCATCCCTCGTAGCTCTGGGACGAGTCTCGTTGTGTGTGTGTGTGTGTGTGTGTGTGTGTGTGTGTGT
>WNGS01000096.1:60225-77342 GCA_020271785.1 Procambarus virginalis | reverse complement strand
TAGCACTAGGAGACAAAGGGATTTGATAATACCCTTTCAGCAGGTCGACTTTGGTGACAAACTTTGCGTTTCCCACGTGGACGACGCAATCACTATTCGGGGCATCGGGTGAGAATCCGACACGGTTATGGAATTCACTTTATGATAGTCAGTGCAAAAACGATATGAACCGTCACTCTTCTTGACCAGCACACAGGTGAGCTCCACTCACAGTTGCCGGGCTCAGCGAGATCATTCGCTAACAGTTATTCCACCTCCTGTTGCATGATCCTCCTCTTCTCAAGACTCGCCCGATAAGCACTCTTTTTGATTGCTTTCTCGCGCACGTCCACCCGTGCACCACACTCTGTGCCGTCGGGGCCATCCGTGAAGAGTGACTTGTTCCTTCGTATCAGGGTCACTAGATCTCTCCTTTTCCCTCATTCAGATGATGCCCTCTTCTAGATGTACCAAACTCTCTGTATTTGACAGGCGCGTACCATCGGCACGGGCCCACTTTCTTTCTCGGCTGGCAAACACTTGGCTCATATCCATACACAGAGCCAATTTCCCTTCCTGCGACTGTGTTGCTCCCTTCACTCCCGCACTTCTCTTGCTCCTCCGGAAAGTACGGCTTTAAACGGTTGTATGACATACCTGTGTCTTGTTAGGGCAATTCGGCTTGCGATCTCATAACTTACAGGACCCACATGCCGAACAACTGAGTATGGACCACCAAAAGCGTGATTCCGTCACTCTACCTCTCCCAGGTAGCAACATCATCACTCTGGCTCGTGCCTCGAACTCCCTTGGGACAGCCTTATTATCGTACCAAATCGACATCTTCTCTTGAGCTATCTTCAGGTGATCAGCAGCCAGCTCCTTTGCCGTTTTCAATCGTTTCGTGGAATTTCTGCACATACTCTTCCACTGTCACTAATGTTTTCTCCGCCCGTCAACTGCTCCTTCAGCATCAATAACGGGCTCCTTACTTCGTGCCCAAACACTAGCTGGAATGGAGAGAATCCCAGAGATTCAACTATAGCATCTCGGATCGCAAACAGGGCTGGACAGACAGCTTCATCCCATTCCGCTCCCTGTTCTGTACATACACTCTAAGATGTCTTCAGAGTGGAGTGGACCTCTCAATCGCTCCTGCGATTGGTCTACAAGGAGACGATCGTAGTTATGATATTCCCCAGCTCTCAATAGCCTGCTTAAACACCTTGACTGGAAACACTTCCACATTCGGACTGGATCTCCTGGGCACACCTACCCAAGCAAAGAACCGCTGAAGGTGTCCCCATGACGCATCTCGATGTCACCTTCCGCACTGGGATCGCCTCTGGAAATCTCGAAGCACACATGATGGCCAATAAGTAATTATTTCCCTTTCTGGTCCTAGGTAGTGGTCCCACAACGTCGATTATTAGGTGTTCAAATGCCTGGCCAAACGCAGGAACTGGAACCAAAGGTGCTTTCGGGATGGCAGGGACGTTCTTCCCTGCCCTCTGCACGGGAAACACGTCTTGCAAATTCTTCTTACATCCGCGTCATGCCCGGCCAACAAAAATGTTCTGAAGCCTGCTTAAGGTCTTGGTTACTCCCAAGTGACCCGCGGATCCACTGAGTGGTGGTAAGCTTCAGACTGCGTTTCTGTACCTCGCTGGCACCACCCACCTGACGCACTCACTCTCTCATATCATCCCTGTTCTTCCCCTAACCAGTCCTCCACGCCTCATTAGCACTCCGGTTGATACCTGGTTGATGGGGTTCTGGGAGTTCTTCTACTCCCAAGCCGGCCCGAGGCCAGGCTTGACTTGTGAGAGTTTGGTCCACTAGGCTGTTGCTTGGAGCGGCCCGCAGGCCACATACCCACCACAGCCCGGTTGGTCCGGCACTCCTTGGAGGAATAAATCTAGTTTCCTCTTGAAGATGTCCACGGTTGTTCCGGCAATATTTCTTATGCTTGCTGGGAGGGTGTTGAACAACCGCGGACCTCTGATGTTTATACAGTGTTCTCTGATTGTGCCTATGGCACCCCTGCTCTTCACTGGTTCTATTCTGCATTTTCTTCCATATCGTTCACTCCAGTACGTTGTTATTTACTGTGTAGATTTGGTACTTGGCCCTCCAGTATCTTCCAGGTGTATATTATTTGATATCTCTCTCGTCTTCTTTCTAGTGAGTACATTTGGAGAGCTTTGAGACGATCCCAATAATTTAGGTGCTTTATCGCGTCTATGCGTGCCGTATATGTTCTCTGTATTCCCTCTATTTCAGCAATCTCTCCTGCTCTGAAGGGGGAAGTGAGTACTGAACAGTACTCAAGACGGGACAACACAAGTGACTTGAAGAGTACAACCATTGTGATGGGATCCTGGATTTGAAAGTTCTCGTAATCCATCCTATCATTTTTCTGGCTGTCGCAATATTTGCTTGGTTATGCTCCCTAAACGTTAGGTCGTCAGACATCATTATTCCCAAATCCTTTACATGCTGTTTTCCTACTATGGGTACATTTGATTGTGTTTTGTACCCTGTATTATGTTTAAGGTCCTCATTTTTACCGTACCTGAGTACCTGGAATTTATCACTGTTAAACATCATGTTATTTTCTGATGCCCAGTCGAAAACTTTATTAATATCAGCTTGAAGTTTTTCAATGTCTTCAGCCGAGGTAATTTTCATACTGATTTTTGTGTCATCTGCAAAGGATGATACGAAGCTGTGACTTGTATTTTTGTCTATATCTGATATGAGAATAAGGAAAAGCAGCGGTGCAAGGACTGTACCCTGAGGTACAGAGCTTTTAACTGCACTTGGACTAGATTTTATATGGTTGACCGTTACTCGCTGAGTCCTGTTTGACAGAAAACTGAGTATCCAGCGTCCTACTTTACCGGTATTCCCATTGACTTCATTTTGTGTGCTATCACGCCATGTCACATTTATCGAAAGCCTTTGCGAAGTCCGTGTATATCACATCAGCATTCTGTTTTTCTTCTAATGCCTCAGTGACTTTGTCGTAGTGCTCAAGTAGCTGTGAGAGGCACGATCTTCCCGCTCGAAATCCATGTTGGCCTGGGTTGTGAAGGTCATTGGTCTCCATGAAATTGGTGACCTGACTCCTAATCACTCTCTCAAATACTTTTATTATGTGCGATGTTAGTGCAACTGGTCTATAATTCTTTGCCAATGCTTTGCTCCCTCCCTTGTGTAGAGGGGCTATGTCTGCTACTTTAAGTGCATCTGGTATCTCCCCCGTGTCCAAGCTCTTCCTCCACACTATACTGAGTGCCTGTGCTACCGGCACTTTGCATTTCTTTATAAATATTGAATTCCATGAGTCTGGACCTGGGGCCGAGTGCATGGGCATGTTTTCAATTTCTCTTTCAAAGTTTAGTGCGCTCGTGTTGATATCAGTTATATTTACAGGGTTTGAATATCGCATAAAGAAATTGTCTGGATCTTCCACTTTCATGTTGTTTATTGGAGTGCTAAACATGTCCTCATACTGCTTTTTTAGGATTTCACTAATTTCTTTGTCATCCTCCGTGTATGAACCTTCACTTGTACGAATAGGTCCAATACTGGCAGTGGTTTTTGCTTTTGATTTCGCATATGTGAAGAAGTATTTTGGATTTTTCTTTATTTCCTGAATTGCTTTCTGTTCTAACTGCCTTTCTTCAGTTTCATATGAGTGTTTCAATTTCCGCTCGATTTCTTCAATCTCCCTATTTAAATTATTCCTTCTTTGACGGGAAATTCGTGTCTGCATAAGCAGTTCCGTTATTTTTTTCCTGCGTTTATAGTGTCGTCTGCGTTCTCTTTCTACGTTGGATCTCTTTCTGGCTTTCCTCAAAGGAACATGTTTCAGACAGACTTGATACGCTTCCGAAGTCAGTTTTTCTATTCTTCTGTAGGACTTGTATTACTTAAAACAGTTTCCCATGGAATGTTTGTAAGTTCCCTGTTTATTATCTCCCAGTCTATCCTTTTATTATTAAAATTGAATTTACTGAATAGCCCCTCTCGCTTTATCAACGTTTTAGGTCTATTCTGAGTATTGATGGTAGTTTGCACTTCAATGAGCTTGTGATCTGAATATGTGGTATCTGATATCGTAATGTCTCTGATAATGTCTCATTGTTCGTAAAGACCAGATCTAGAATATTTTCATTTCTCGTTGGCTCCGATATCTGCTGATTGAGTGAAAATTTGTCACAGAATCTAAGTAGTTCTCTAATCTGTGGTTGGTTAGGTCCTGATAGATTTCCTGGTATAATATTATTGTTTGCTATTCTCCACCTGAGACTAGGCAAGTTGAAGTCACCTAGAAGATAATATCAGGTATCGGGTTCTCCAAATTATCAAGGCTATTCTCTATTTTGTTTATCTGTTCTGTGAATTCCTCAGCCGTTGCATCTGGCGGTTTGTATATTAGAATAATCACTAAATTTATTTTCTCTATTTTTATCCCATACTACCCCTCATTGTAACGTTAGGGCTCCGAGCACACAAGGTCTTCCTAATATACACCCGACCCACCTCCTCTGTGACCTAATTTTCACACCTGTATAGGTTATATCCTGGAATCCAGATCTCACTGTCCAAGAATTCCCCTGCATGGGTTTCTGTGAAAGCTCCAAATACTGCATTTGACTCCGTGAGGAGGCCATTTATGAACTGTACTTTATTGTTTGTTCTTGTTTTCAGTCCTTGTATGTTGGCAAAGATGAATGAGGTTACTCTATAGTGATAGTTTGACTGGGAGACTTTTTCGGCAAGCCCATTATGCGTGGACATATTGAGTTTGTTCTGACCAGAGCTGATTGTTGTAGGGCAGTTGCCTGTCGTAGTTGTGGTTCCCTTTCGGTGTGAATTGTATCTGTAATTCTGGAATGCAAGTGGATCTGGCATCCAGTTCCATACATTCTCCATGCTCCTCCTTTTGAATTCTCTTTCGGTTTGGTATAAAAAATTTATCGAGTTTCCTCCAAATTCATTATCCTGCTTGCCACTCTTTATGTAGCGTTCCGTGCCTTTCACGTGAAAGTATGGGCAGCTGAGGTCATAGCATTTTCTGTCCTCCAGTGAGGTTTGGCACATCTCAGGATGAAAAAAACTACATATTGATCCAAATCGACACTCACCTTTCCTAAGCATATTTAAAAATTTTGGGATGTTGATAACTGCATTCTAATCCTTTCTTATTACCAGCATATCTATGTCTGCATATGGCCTTTGCATAAAATTTGCGTAAGTCTGTCCTTCTGTTCTGACTCTCTCTCTTGGGAACCGTCGTAGTGTCTGTACCTATCGAGCTGTCAGTGCTGTCTGTTACACTTTCTAGTTTACTGTCATCTACATCCGGGCCTACTGAGTCAGAGTTTACAACTTCCTGAGTTTCAGCCTCAGTTTCATCCCTGACTATAGCCTCCGCCCCTGGTATAGTAGAATTGTTGTTGTTCCTTTCCCACTCCTTCTGGATGGCTCGTAGGCTTCCAATGAATGATGTTTTCCGTTCCTGCGTCATGTTATCTAGAAGGTTTTTTAGGATATTCCAAGCTGGCAGGTCACTTTTACACACCCAGAGCAAGTGGCCAGCTCTCAGTGCCGTGGTGTTACTCACTCCTGAACAAGCCGAATGAAATCTATTCTTACAGGTATAACATTCAATTCCCGTCGCCTTCGACTTTAAGGAGTTGTTACAGTGGCCACAAATTTGTTTATTTACTCCCATTTTGCCTTGTTTGGTGTATATAAGTATATATTTATAATATTATATGTATACCGTATATTTGTAATAATATATGTGTTTATTTGTTCTACAGTATGGTCAGTACTTATCGCACGGTCGAGGGTGAGGGTCCCAGAGGCTGTATAGTTGACACGGTGTTGTCCCAGGCCGCGGCTGGAAGCCGTCAGTTGCCAGTTACTTGGGTTATAACACTGATATATTAATTCGCCTGTATTACAATAAGGGATTTTCTGCTTTATTTCCGACTTGCAATAGTATTCACTTTCTCTATTACTAATTTCTCGAACCACATTCCCCTATTACACTTGCTGGAACCAATTTGTTAGTAAGCATACACACACGGTGGGCACACGGGACGTGGGTCTATGGGGTGGGTCCCTTCTCCACGAAGAATGAGTCGGTGACTCGGGTCCAGCGAGACCTCCTTCCGCCTCCCGTACTAACTCAGGAAACTCCTCCTTTTGGGTGCGGTCGAGCTCACCTAGAGGACTGGTGAGAGTAACTTGGACACTCCTATCCGACCCTTCCTCACCTGTCGCTTGTCGTCTGGCCTCTTCTCGGAACAAATGATCGAGCCCCAGGTCACCCAGCATGCTCTCTTCGGCGTGACTGGATCCGCTCACATCATCTTCCATGACGTCTCGTCCCGACGTCACCGCGCATACCGGAAATGCCACTCTCTCAATTTCTGTTTCGTCACTGCTGCCGCCCGTCCTGCTGCTCTGTCGATAGGGTTCTATACACTCCTCACCCTTAATCAAATTCGGGAGAACACATCCCCCACAGGAGTCGTTCCCTAGGATCACCTCAGCTTCCATCCTAAAGTAAAGCACAGACCCTTACCACGAGAGTCTAACAACCATAGTCTGAATTAAGAGTCACCTTATGAAGGGGCATCCTCACTTGTCCCCCCAACGTCCTTATCAGGGCTACCCCTGTACTGGAACTTCTGTACTCCTCGGGGAAGAGGGATTCACTAACAAGGTTGAAGTCGGATCCAGTGTCCCTCAGCATCCTTGCTGGCACAAGATCAGCTCCTCTTATCTTCACCATCCCCTCACACATAAAGGGGTGAATCCTCTTCTCCTTTATCACTGGCATATCACCTGAATTATCGTTGACTTCTTCGCTTCCTATACTCGCGAAAGCCACGTTCCCACCGTGCATTGGGCGACCGCACTCTCTTGCAAAGTGTCCTCGTCCCACACAGTTGTAACACCGACCGCCTCTCCTGGGCGACCCTCTACCAGTCATCCTGGTAGCACCAACTTTAGAGGTTCCCTGGGTCCTCCTTGGACTCTCCGTCGCCGGTTCCCGGGCAGCAGCACTTGCTCCCGAGCTAGGTCCACTGCTCACAGCTTGGGGCTTCCTCCCCGCGTCCCTTGAGCTCTTGAACCGGGTTACTTCATCAGGCACATTACTCTTGGGAGAGTCCTCACCCGCCCTCGCTCTTCCTGTACTCCTAAAGTTCCCTCCCGACCTGGGGGTACCTTACCTTGAGGATACCTTGAGGTGCTTCCGGGGCTTATCGTCCCCGTGGCCCGGTCATCGACCAGGCCTCCTGGTTGCTGGACTGATCAACCAGGCTGTTGGACGCGGCTGCTCGCAGCCTGACGTATGAGTCACAGCCTGGTTGATCAGGTATCCTTTGGAGGTGCTTATCCAGTTCTCTCTTGAACACTGTGAGGGTTTGCCAGTTATGTCCCTTATGTGTAGTGGAAGCGTGTTGAACAGTCTCGGGCCTCTGATGTTGATAGAGTTCTCTCTCAGAGTACCAGTTGCACCTCTGCTTTTCAACGGGGGTATTCTGCACATCCTGCCATGTCTTCTGGTCTCATGTGATGTTATTTCTGTGTGCAGGTTTGGGACCAGCCCCTCTAATATTTTCCACGTGTAAATTATTATGTATCTCTCCCGCCTGCGCTCAAGGGAATACAGATTTAGGCTCTTTAGTCGGTCCCAATAGTTTAGATGTTTTACCGAGTGGATTCTAGCAGTAAAGGATCTCTGCACGCTCTCCAGGTCAGCAATTTCACCAGCAGTGAAAGGGGCTGTCATTGTGCAGCAGTACTCCACTCTAGAGAGCACAAGCGTTTTGAAAAGTGTCATCATCGGTATAGCATCTCTAGTGTGAAAAGTTCTTGTTATCCAACCTGTCATTTTTCTTGCAGTTGTGACGGCTACTTTATTGTGTTCTTTAAAGGTAAGGTCTTCCGACATGAGTACACCCAGATCCTTTACATTGCCTTTTCGTTCTATGTTATGATTTGCCTGAGTTTTGTACGTGGTTTCCGTTTTTATATTTTCATTTTTTCCATAGCGCATGAGCTGGAACTTGTCTTCGTTAAACACCATATTATTTTCTGTAGCCCATAGAAAGACCTGATCTACATCTGACTGGAGGTTCGCCGTGTCCTCTATGTTGCCTACTCTCATGAAGATCCTAGTGTCATCTGCAAAGGATGATACAGTGCTATAGGTTGTGTTCTTGTCTATGTCCGATATGAGGATGAGAAAAAGTACTGGAGCAAGCACAGTACCCTGGGGGACTGAGCTCTTAACGGTTGACGGGTTGGATTTTATTTTGTTGACTATTACACATTGGGTTCTGTTGGTCAGGAAATTGTAGATCCATCTGCCTACTTTTCCGGTAATTCCTTTTGAGCGCATTTTGGGCAATAACACCATGGTCACATTTATCAAAAGCTTTTGCGAAATCTGTGTAAATTACATCAGCGTTTTGTTTGTCTTCCATAGCATCTAATGCCATATCATAGTGGTCCAGCAACTGCGACAGGCAAGAGCGCCCTGTTCTGAAACCATGTTGTCCGGGGTTATGGAGATGCTGTGATTCCATGTATTTTGTGATCTTACTTCTTAGCACTCTCTCAAAAATTTTATGATGTGCGATGTTAGTGCTATCGGTCTGTAATTTTTTGCCTCTGCCTTATTTCCTCCTTTATGAAGTGGTGCTATCTCTGCTGTTTTTAGTATATCAGGAATAACGCCAGTATCTAGGCTTTGTCTCCACAGAATGTGAAGGGCCTGCGATAGTGGTTTTTTACAGTTCTTGATGAATATGGAGTTCCAAGAATCCGGGCCTGGTGCGGAGTGCATAGGCATACTGTTTATGGCTTCTTCAAAATCCAGTGGGGATAGGGTGACGTCTGATATATGATTTGATGTTGGTATCATATCCATGAAAAATTCATTTGGGTTATCGATCTTTAGTGCGTTTAATGGCTCGCTGAAGACAGAGTCGTATTGCTTCCTCAGTAGCTCGCTCATTTCTTTGTTGTCATCGGTGAAAGTTCCATCTTCCTTTCGCAGGGGCCCGATACTAGATGTGGTTTTTGATCTTGATTTTGCATAGGAGAAAAAATATTTCGGGTTTCTCTCTATTTCACTGATGGCCTTTTGCTCTCTTTCCCTCTCCTGCGTTTTGTATGATTCTTGTAGCTTGAGTTCAATTTTTCCTATTTCGCTACCTAACCTTCTTCGCCGTTCCTGAGATAGGGTGCGACTCTCAAGTTGTACCGCGATTCGTTTTCTTCGCCTATATAGGGAACGACGTTCTCGTTCCAATCTGCATCTCTTCCTCTTTTTTCTTAGGGGGATGCGGTTTGTACATATTTCTAGTGCTACTGAGCTTATTTTTTCCAGGCACTGGTTCAGGTTCGCATTTCCTAGCTGTTCTTCCCAGTTTATTTCTGTGAAGTCCTGGTTTATTTGCTCCCAGTTTATCTGTTTATTATTGAAGTTGAATTTGCTGAAATCTCCTCCACCGGGAATCTGGACTGGTTTTGAAGGTCTATTCCCCATGGTTGTCATAACTTCAATTAAGTTGTGATCTGAGTAACAGGTATTTGTAATCATTATGTTCCTGATCAATTCATCATTATTAGTGAAAATGAGGTCCAGCGTGTTCTCCTTCCTGGTTGGTTCTACTATTTGCTGGTTTAAGGCAAACCTGTCGCACATCCGTAGCAGGTCATTTGCATGTGCCTGTTCATTAAGGCTACTTCCTGGTATTCTTTCTGATATTACTGTATTAGCCAGGTGCTTCCATTTCAGGTGCCGTAGGTTGAAGTCCCCAAGCAGGATGATGTTCGGAGCTGGATTTGTGAGGTTTTCCAAGCAGTGTTCTACTTTCATTAGTTGGTCTTTAAACTGCTGAGGGTTTGCCTCCGGTGACTTATATACAAGGACAATAACTACATTTATAATCTCTATTTTGATTATCAGCACTTCCACCATATCATTTGAGGTGTTTAGCAGCTCAGTACAGATGAGTGTGTCTTTGATGTATAGGCTGACCCCACCCTGAAGCCGGTGTTTCCTATCACATCTGAAAAGATTGTACTCTGAGATCCATATTTCACCATCATGGTAGTCCTTTGTGTGGGTTTCTGTTAGGGCTGCAAACACTGCATTTGCCTCATGAAGGAGACCATCTATAAAGTGAACTTTGTTGGATTTGCGTGTTTTTATACCTTGAATGTTGGCAAATATAAATGATGTTATCGTGGTAGTGGAAGTGCTGGATGCCTTACTTGGTGTTAATATCTGAGGCTCTGGTAAGGGGGCCACTGTGTTTGCGTCCAGGGTGTGTTGTTTTCGAAGTGATTCGTCCAGTTTCGGTAGTGGGCGAGTGTTGTGTGGTGTAGTACCTGTGTGTTTGTTGGTAATGTGTATTCCAGACTTGTGGGTATCTCCCTTCCCCTCTGTAATCCTGTGGTGGTTCCATCTGACTGTTCCTCTCTCTTATATTTTCTGCTCTGTTTCTGCCTTCCTCTAAAAAATTGCCAGTAGTGTCATACTGATCTTCCCGTCTATAACGTTGTGTACCTCTCACGTGGAATTCCGGACACTGAAGATTGTAGCATTTTTTGTCCCTAATTGAAAATTGACATAATTTGGGGTGGAAGTATCTACACCCTGTTCCAAAACGGCATGTACCCCTCGCCAACATGTTCCTGCATTTTCGAGGATGCAGAAAATGGCATTTTGTTCCTAATTTTCCATATTTGCATATTCCTTTAGCGTAGAATTTGCAAATGTGTTCCGGTTTTGCGTTTTTCAAGGTATTTATATCTGTGTCTGTCTTGTCTACCTCTTTATTGGAGCCATCTCCGCTTTTCGTCCCAATTCCTTCATTTATGCACTCTGTCTCACTGTTGCTCACATCGTTTATATTACCTGACTCTGCAATATTGCTGCTATTATGTACTACAATACCCTCTTCCTCCACATTACTGCTGCGGTTCTCTAAACTATCTGTTCCTGGGTTTTGGTCGTTAACCAATGTTGTCTTTTCCCAGTCTGCATATATCACTGGTAGCTTGTCTGTGAATGGTAATCTCTGTGACTCGGGAATGTTTTTCATCAGTTTAGTTATGTTCTCTAACATTAATCTGTCATCTTTGCAGACCCAGTAAATTCCTTGCCTTTTTGTGCATCCTGGAGATACTTCTGTACAGCCCAGGTGAAATCTCATGTTACAGATGCAACACGTTACGCCTACATTACGTTTTCCCAGTACTCCCGAGCACTCGCCACACCTCTCCATTTTCTGATGTATTGTTTGTATTTGTGGTTTACTGTGTGGATCACTTGTTGATGTCAGTCCTTTTAACTCTTTATAAAGTTATATGTATATTTTTATATATTTAATATTTATAATACTATATGTATACCGTAGATTTGTAATATTATGTATGTTATTTTGTTCAAACTTTATGGCAGGTACTTAGCGTAGGGTAGCGAAGCTGGTCCCCGGTGCGGTACAGGTGACCTCTTGTCGTCCCAGGTTGATGTCACGAGTTTCCAGCTACTCGATTTATAACACTGATTTATTCTTTGCTTGTATTCTTACAAGGGATTTTCCGCCTAATTTCCGGCTTGCAATGGTATTCACTCACTTTATTGCTAATTATTAGATTCACATTTCCATAGTACACTATATGATTTCCGTATTTTATCCCTGTGGGACGTGCCCTGGGGTAGGCCTCGCGTGGCTTGTGGAAACAGCCTACTGATGCCGCCTCTTGCCACTATTCTATATTTCTAGCATTCTATATTTATAATATTCTATGCACGATTTTCCTTCACTTCCAACTTATATGTTGTTGTGGTACCCGTTCCACTTCACTGTTCCACGAATCACCGTTCACTATTTTTTTTCCTCATACACGCACGTACACAAAGCCTCATGCACTGGCCCACACGTGGTCTCCCGTTTATTATCTATTTAACCAAAGTTCCGTTGATAATGACTGTTTTCAANATGTTGGTAACTGCATTCTAATCCTTTCTTATTACCAGCATATCTATGTCTGCATATGCCCTTTGCATAAAATTTTCACAAGTCTGTCCTTCTGTTCTGACTCACTCTATCGGGAACCGTCGTAGTGTCTGTACCTATCGAGCTGTCAGTGCTGTCAGTTACACTTTCTAGTTTACTGTCATCCACATCCGGGCCTACTGAGTCAGAGTTTACAACTTCCTGAGTTTCAGCCTCAGTTTCATCCCTGACTATAGCCTCCGCCCCTGGTATAGTAGAATTGTTGTTGTTCCTTTCCCACTCCTCCTGGATGGCTGGTAGGCTTCCAATGTACGATGTTTTCCGAACATGCGTCATGTTATCTAGAAGGTTTTTTTTTAGGATATTCCAAGCTGGCAGGTCACTTTTACACACCCAGAGCAAGTGGCCAGCTCTCAGTGCCGTGGTGTTACTCACTCCTGTACAAGCCGATTGAAATCTATTCTTACAGATATAACATTCAATTCCCGTTACCTTCGACTTTAAGGAGTTGTTACAGTGGCCACAAATTTGTTTATTTACTCCCATTTTGCCTTGTTTGGTGTATATAAGTATATATTTATAATATTATATGTATACCGTATATTTGTAATAATATATGTCTTTATTTGTTCTACAGTATGGTCAGTACTTATCGCACGGTCGAGGGTGAGGGTCCCAGAGGCTGTATAGTTGACACAGTGTTGTCCCAGGCCGCGGCTGGAGGCCCTCAGTTGCCAGTTACTTGGGTTATAACACTGATATATTAATTCGCCTGTATTACAAACAGGGATTTTCTGCTTTATTTCTGACTTACAATAGTATTCACTTTCTCTATTACTAATTTCTCGAACCACATTCCCCTATTACACTTGCTGGAAACCAATTTGTTAGTAAGCACACACACACGGTGGGCACACGGGACGTGGGTCTATGGGGTGGGTCCCTTCTCCACGAAGAAGTGAGTCGGTGACTCGGGTCCAGCGAGACCTCCTTCCGCCTCCCGTACTAACTCGGGAAACTCTTCCTTTTGCAGTTCACCTAGACGGGTGCGGTCGATACCTAGAGGACTGGTGAGAGAAACTTGGACACTCCTATCTGACCCTTCCTCACCTGTCGCTTGTCGTCTGGCCTCTTCTCGGAACAAATCATCGAGCCCCAGGTCACCCGGCATGCTCTCTTCGGCGTGACTGGATCCGCTCACATCATCTTCCATGACGTCTTGTCCCGACGTCACCGCGCATACTGGAAATGCCACTCTCTCAATTTCTGTTTCGCCACTGCTGGCGCCCGTCCTACTGCTCTGTCGATAGGGTTCTATACATTCCTCACCCTTAATCAAATTCGGGAGAACACATCCCCCACAGGAGTCGTTCCCTAGGATCAGCTTAGCTTCCATCCTGGGCAGTAAAGCACAGACCCTTACCACGAGAGTCTAACAACCATAGTCTGAATTAAGAGTCACCTTATGAAGGGGCATCCTCACTTGTCCCCCCCAACGTCCTTATCAGGGCTACCCCTGTACTGGAACTTCTGTAGTCCTCGGGGAAGAGGGATTCACTAACAAGGGTGAAGTTGGATCCAGTGTCCCTCAGCATCCTTGCTGGCACAAGATCAGCTCCTTTTATCTTCACCGTACCCTCACTCACAAAGGGGTGAATCCTCTTCTCCCTTATCTCTGGCATATCACCTGAATTATCGTTGGCTTCTTCGCTTCCTATCCTCGCGAAAGCCACGTTCCCACCGTGCATTGGGCGACTGCACTCTCTTGCAAAGTGTCCTCGTCCCACACAGTTGTAACACCGACCACCTCTCCTGGGCGACCCTCTTCCAGTCATCCTGGTAGCACCAACTTTAGAGGTTCCCTGGGTCCTCCTTGGACTCCCCGTCGCCGGTTCCCGGCAGCAGCACTTGCTCCCGAGC
The DNA here is from genome assembly GCA_020271785.1 of Procambarus virginalis. Classification (NCBI taxonomy): domain Eukaryota; kingdom Metazoa; phylum Arthropoda; class Malacostraca; order Decapoda; family Cambaridae; genus Procambarus; species Procambarus virginalis. Next base: position 63,375 of record WNGS01000096.1, on the reverse strand, counting down.
TAGGTCCACTGCTCACAGCTTGGGGCTTCCTCCCCGCGTCCCTTGAGCTCTTGAACCGGGTTACTTCATTGGGCACACTACTCTTGGGAGAGTCCCCACCCGTCTTCGCTCCTCCTGAACTCCTAAAGTTCCCTCCCGACCTGGGGGTAAGGTGAGTGTCTGGGCGGCCCCTCCCTCCTGAGATGTAGTGCCTCCTCCAGCATGTCGGCTCGATCCGCTGCAGCCTTCAGGTCCTTAATACCTGCTTCTCTCACCCTTACTCGCAACTCAGGATGGAGCACCGACATAAACTTCTCCATCACTATCAGCCATTTGATATCATCCGCCGACTCCGCTTCCTCCGTCTTCAACCATCGTAGGAATTCCCATTCCATATCCCTGGCGGTCTCGGCGTAAGACTTTCCCGACGCTCTCGTACATTCTCTGAACCACTTCAGGTACATCTCCGGAGTCAGCCAGAATGAGTGGAGCACTGCATTCTTAATCGCGTCGTAACTAGCACTCCTCTAGGTCCAGCATGTTGTAGGCTTCCCGGGCCTCACCAGTCAACCTGCCCTGGACCAGAGCAGCCCAATCATCTTCTGGCCACTCCTTCAGAGTTGCTATCCGTTCAAAGTGTTCAAAGAACGCCTCAGCTTCTTGTGGATTGAACATAGGTAAGTCACGTTCCCTCACCTTGAAGTCATCCCGCCGTGCAGGTAGTGAGGGCAGACCACGCTCAATGCGATGCAATTCGACTTCTTTCTTTGCCTTTATCTCCTCCAGTCGCAGTTGTCTCTCCTTCTCGCCGCAGCCGAGCTTCATGTTCCTCTCGTCGCAGCTGGGCTTCCAGTTGCATCTTCATTATTTCCAGTTGCAGGCTCCTCTTACTACAGCTGGACCTTCCACTGCTCCTATGTTCACTGTGAATTCTCTCCACACTGATAGACGCTTGGGGTGGCTCTAGTCGGGACGGTTCACCTTGCGACGGCTCTCCTTGGAACGGCTCTTCTTGGGACGGCTCTTCTTGGGATGCTTCCTTTCCCGTCGCCTCCTCTCGAGCTGTGAGCTGTGCCATGATCTCTATCCTTCGCTCCGCTACCTTAATCGTCCTCAATCGGATCCCAAAGCTGTTTGCCACTTGTTGGAGCTGGGCCTTGGTACACTCTTCCAAAATTCTCTCATCCCTTGTCTCAATAAATTTCTTTACTTTATCCTCCTCCATCTCTATGTCATCGAGCATACACGATAGCACAGACAACTTAGTAGGTACTAATTTCACCGTTTCAGTCCCTTAGATGGTTGGGTAACAGTACCACTGAATTCACTGGCCACACTGTAGTAGTACCCTTTCAACACTGTCTTGAAATTTTGGGCAACACTGTAGCTTGATCACCATACCATGGCAACACTGTAGCCTGATCCACGCTTCCTGGCGAAGTTTCCAGTTCTTGGCTACCGTGGTTCGAATCCTGGCGAGGTCGCCAGTTCATCTCATGGGGGGTGGGTCGGGGCTCTGCTAGCACTCAGCTGCTAGGGGCTCAAAAGGCCGAATACTCAGCCCCTCCGACTCCCGGGATTCACCGGAGTCTCCTTAGTCCCACAGGAGAGGACCAGCAATGCCCACCTCCACAGGTCTTTGCTCCGAACATTAAAGGGGAATGCCACTGATTCACCCTGGGAGCCCTTCAGTCAACCACGGGGAAACTGCTGTTAACAGCTCTGGCTTAGACCCGTGGAGGAGTGAAGGAAGACTCAGGCTTACCTTATAACAATAACCTCCCTGAGCCTTGCCTGCCAGACAAAAAGGTTGCGGGAACTCCATTCCCGCCTGTCTTCTCTATCTTCTTCTTAACAAGGTCGCCAGCTGGGTTAGTATATCTGCAGCCCAGCGATGCAGTTCAGTGGGTGTATTCTATGCTGTTTGTTGCCAGAGTGTTGCTACTCCCATAGATCTGCTATTGGACTGTCGGCCCAGGGTACTCTCCCATAAAAGGTCTGTGTGGCTTTACCTCTCTCCAGCCACTACGTTACTTGTTACCACCATTCAGGCACTGATACTGGTCGGATGGCTAAGGGTACACTTTTATATAAGTCCGTGCTGTTTTACCACTCTCCAGGCAATAAGAACTTCTATAGAGAACGTGGAGTGCCCTAGGTGGTACTATGATAACCTTCGTGTATGCTCATAGAGAAATATTACAATGGAGGCACACTTAAACACAATGATAAAATGTGTGAATTTACTGACACAAATTACATGATCACACATACAATCACAAGCAATACATGAAAATGAAAATAAGGATAATAAATATGGAGATCGTCAGCAACTCTTCTTTCACGACCTCCAACACTCCTTCAACTGGGCAGATTAGACAGGAGTCACACACTCTCACAGAAGGGCCTCTTCACCACGTCGGCACCTCTTCTTCAACTGTCTTGCCGTCCACACACACTGTCCTCTCCAACAGTCCTGGACACAAGCTGCCCTGCAGCCTATTCTACTACTAAAGTATTAATGTCATACTGCCACGTACATAAGTAAATATCGTGGCCTATCTAGCCTACTCACACAAGGGGTAATTGGAGGGAAATTTGATCTACCTTTACATTTCTGGCTCACGACGCCTGTCCCTCGATGGTGTGAGGTTCCCACGCTTCCCGAGTCGATCCTTGACGATCCAAGAACGTTCCACAGGTCCTCAGGTGACGTGAAGCCTTCGCGTCATCGCTGTTCGAATCCCTGAGATTCAGCTATCCCAATCCTGGTTCACCAATGGGCACTGAGCTAATCACTATATTCACACACTTGTCCCTTCCACAAGGCGTTGCTCCTTGTCCTAGGAACAGTGTCGTCCCTCCAAAACCCTCAGTGGATGTGACCCAGTCACAGCTAGGCCTGCCCGCCGCACCTTCCGACCCTCTTCATCCAGCAGCGCCGCCTAGCGTCGTCGCCGACTATTTTCCAAGTTTGGCACTCCTCTGCTCAATTAGCTTGGTTCCTTTTTGCTTCCCAGAAGCGCATGGTCTCCAATATCTTATGGTGTGCTGCGATGGCTAGTTTAATCCACTGAATAAGGCTTGTAGAGCCTCAAATCTCGAGAGCTGACCGAGGCGCGTCCTCTCACCTCCTTAGTCAGGTCAACTCTGACGTTGGCGCCGCCCGGG
>WNGS01000096.1:23594-43645 GCA_020271785.1 Procambarus virginalis | reverse complement strand
GCTGCATGTAACATGCTACAGCTGCACGTAGCATGCTACAGCTGCATGTACATGCTACAGCTGCATGTAACATGCTACAGCTGCACGTAGCATGCTACAGCTGCACGTAGCATGCTACAGCTGCATGTAACATGCTACAGCTGCCGTAGCATGCGACAGCTGCATGTAACATCTACAGCTGCACGTAGCATGCTACAGCTGCATGTAACATGCTACAGCTGCCTGAGGACTCTGAGCTGTGTGTCGAAGTCTAAACCATACCTCAACATACAATTCAGCTGGAAAAAACATCCTTGGGAACAATAAGGAATTTTGACAAGATACCGGCCGTCTGTCCCCGTTCAGGCCAAAAGACAAGCCATTTTCTTCTCCTGGAAGACATTAGGCACCCAAGCGTAACTTGACAGCTTTTTTGACATGGTCTGAAACCGTTGCCCGCGAGGGGTCGCCTTTGGACGAGGTCTGGAAGCGAGGCCAGTGAGGGGTCGCCTTTGGACGGTCTGGAAGCGAGGCCAGTGAGGGTTGCCTTTGGACGAGGTCTGGAAGCGAGGCCATTGAGGGGTTGCCTTTGGACGAGGTCTGGAAGCGAGGCCAGTGAGGGGTTGCCTTTGGACGAGGTCTGGAAGCGAGGCCAGTGAAGGGTCGCCTTTGGACGAGGTCTGGAAGCGAGGCCAGTGAGGGGTCGCCTTTGGACGAGGTCTGGAAGCGAGGCCAGCGAGGGGTCGCCTTTGGACCAGGTCTGGAAGCGAGGCCAGTGAGGGGTCGCCTTTGGACGAGGTCTGGAAGCGAGGCCAGCGAGGGGTCGCCTTTGGACGAGGTCTGGAAGCGAGGCCAGTGAGGGGTCGCCTTTGGACGAGGTCTGGAAGCGAGGCCAGCGAGGGGTCGCCTTTGGACGAGGTCTGGAAGCGAGGCCAGTGAGGGGTCGCCTTTGGACGAGGTCTGGAAGCGAGGCCAGTGAGGGGTCGCCTTTGGACGAGGTCTGGAAGCGAGGCCAGTGAGGGGTCGCCTTTGGACGAGGTCTGGAAGCGAGGCCAGTGAGGGGTCGCCTTTGGACGAGGTCTGGAAGCGAGGCCAGTGAGGGGTCGCCTTTGGACGAGGTCTGGAAGCGAGGCCAGTGAGGGGTCGCCTTTGGACGAGGTCTGAAAGCGAGGCCAGCTGCTAATATAGAACAATTCCAGCAGGCAGAGAGAGCTCTGTGTGAGGATAAAACTGTCAGTTGTGGTGGGCATACATCTCCCACTACCAGAATTAACCCCAAACACAGGGAGTCACGTTTTTAAGTTGTTCTGGTGGTGTCTGTAATTAAGTGTAGTAATTAGAAGGCGAGGTGATTAAAGCGGGACATGGCAAGGAATTAGAGCTCGTTTGTAAAGATAAGCATGAGATCCGACCCTGCTTGGCGCCTGATGAAGGCCAACTGATCTCTGCATTAAGAGGTTACACAGGTTTGGTTCTTATGAGATACGCAGATGCACGCACACTCACGCATGTATACACGCGCACGCGCGCGTGCACACACACACACACACACAGTGTACATCACTGGTATACACCACACACACACACACACACACACACACACACACACACACACACACACACACACACACACACACACACACACACACACACACACACACACACACACACACACAGAAAGACCTGGGGGTTGATATCACGCCAGATCTGTCCCCTGAAGCCCATATCAAGATGATAACATCATCGGCATATGGCAGGTTGGCTAACATAAGAACGGCCTTTAGAAACGTGTGTTAGGAATCATTCAGAACTTTGTGTACCACATATGTCAGAGCAATCCTGGAGTATGCAGCTCCAGCTTGGTGTTCGTATCTCGTCAAGCATAAGACTAAACTGGAAAAGGTTCAAAGGTTTGCCACCAGACTAGTACCCGAACTGAGAGGTATGAGCTAAGAGGAGAGACTGGGAATTAAACCTCACGTTGATGGAAGACAGAAGAGTTAAGAGGGGACATGATCACCACATACAAGATTCTCAAAGAAATTGATTGGGTAGTTAAAGACAGATTATTTAAGAAAAGTGGCACGCTCTAGGGGACACAGGTGGAAATTGAGTGCCCAAAATGGGCCACAGAGACATTAGAAAGAATTTGTTTAGTGTCAGAGTTCTTGACAAATGGAATGCATTAGGAAGTGATGTGGTGGAGGCTGACTCCATACACAGTTTCAAGTGTAGATATGATAGAGCCCAATAGGCTCAGGAATCTGTACACCAGTTGATTGACGGTAGAGAGGCGGGACCAAAGAGCCAGAGCTCAACCCCCGCAAGCACAACTAGGCGAGTTCCATAGGTAACTGAGCTTGGACAGAAGATAATGAGCTCCACAGTAATATACTCAACAATAGATGGAATTACAAAGGCAGTGAACTTGGTGAAAGATTACAAGAAGACGACCCAGATGTAATAGCACTCTCTGAAACAAAAATGTCTAGAAACTAGAAACTAGAAACTAGTTACTAGTAAAAACTAGAAACTAGTACTAAATCGAGAGAAAGAACTTTATAACACATCACCAACATGGATAGAAGAATGGCAAATTTTGCCTCACAGAATTAATAGAATTCTATGACCAGGCAAGAAAGTGAAGGGTGGACAGACTGCATATTTTTGGATCAACCCGTCCTCCATATAGACAGTTCGTTATAATTGTAAATAGACATAGAACATTAATGAACCACACTGTTAGTATATTAATACATTAGTTACCGACAATCTCCCTATTTTTAATACATGAGTTACCTAATAATTTCCCGAAACGATGAATTAATTCTCGATAAGTCAGGCAAGCTGATATTATTTCAATATATGTTGTGAACAATTTTGACCAAGATAATCCAATGTTTCTTGTAAAGTGAACACTTCTCAGGAGGTTCTGTGACACAAGAACAGTCACGAGATGAACACATTAGAACACGTTCTCCAACACTATCTGTGGTTGAGTGGTAATAAAGGTTTTGAGAACAAATGGTCCGAGACACTTTGGGTTCTGTAACTACCTCAGACACTCACCAATATTGGAGGAGTGTTGAGTGTGTCTCACTCTAAGACACTCACCAATATTGGAGGAGTGTTGAGTGTGTCTCACTCTAAGACACTCACCAATATTGGAGGAGTGTCGAGTGTGTCTCACTCTAAGACACTCACCAATATTGGAGGAGTGTTGAGTGTGTCTCACTCTAAGACACTCACCAATATTGGAGGAGTGTTGAGTGTGTCTCACTCTAAGACACTCACCAATATTGGAGGAGTGTTGAGTGTGTCTCACTCTAAGACACTCACCAATATTGGAGGTGTGTTGAGTGTGTCTCACTCTAAGACACTCACCAATATTGGAGGTGTGTTGAGTGTGTCTCACTCTAAGACAACACTCAAGCCGTCTTGCCTCACCCTCAACACTACCGCTGCACCAAGACGTGTCTCCCAACATCACTCTTGCAGTCATCCGGAGGAGAAAACCTTCACACAAACTTCACCGACCTTAAAGAACCAGCACCAACACTGACCACCAACTGCTCACATCAAGTCTAACTATCAACATTAGCACTAGTGATACCACGGACGTTAGACCTCTTTATATTATGCAGCTCTAGCACGGAGCTGCTCCCACCCCTTATAATAGCAGACTGGTACCAGAGTTTTAGGAAGTAACAGGCAGGTAACAGTAACAGTAACTTATCCCGTTAGAGGCAGGATAAGAAGCCCCGCTCTAGGAATTCTCGTACGCCAGCACCTGGGAGCCGGCGGTTGGTCAACGTGAGCCCAACCAGTGTTGACAACCACCAGCTGATTTATTCCCATTTAAATTAAATGGATGTAATACTTACTGCAATGTGAGTGGAACACGTGCAGTAAGATGAGCAGCTGGTCCATGGTGTGGTGCCGCGCTGGAAGGAAACACCTGCTGGCTGTATATGGTGTCATTAACACAGTGATTGGCACCATGAGACTGTCTGGGTCCTCTGGTCTGGGGGGGTCAGGCCAGTGTGGTGTTTATGGTGGCGAGTGGTGGCTGTGTGGTGGTGGCTGTGTGGTGGTGGCTGTGTTGTGGTGGCTGTGTTGTGATCACTGTGAGACCTCAAAGTGTATCTGACAATCAACCCAAGTGTTGGGTCACGCGGAATTATAAAGACTGGACGTTGTGGTATTTAATAAACTGCGTGTTAGTTACCTCTAGTGTGACGACGAGCCAATTACAGTGTTGCGGTTCACGTGTACCGGAGTTTTTATTACTAGTTTCGTGTAAATCAAAATCCTGAAAATGCATTTGGAGACCGCGCCAGACACTAAGGCAGGACACGCCGCTACTAAATGTTAACGGAACTATATGTTAGTGCTTAGAAACTTTAGTGATTTAAATTGCGAGTGATTCGTGAATGTTGGCACCGCCGCTTTTGTTTGTGGTCGCGAGTACATGGTGACGCTGACCCCTTGTCTGACCCCACCACGGCCAGCGCTGACCCCTGTGTCTGACCCCACCACGGCCAGCGCTGACCCCTTGTCTGACCCCACCACGGCCAGCGCTGACCCCTGTCTCTGACCCCACCACCCAGTGCTGACCCCTCTGACCCCACCACGGCCAGCGCAGTGTCTGACCCCACCACGGCCAGCGCTGACCCCTTGTCTGACCCCACCACGGCCAGCGCTGTGTCTGACCCCACCACGGCCAGCGCTGACCCCTTGTCTGACCCCACCACGGCCAGCGCTGACCCCTGTCTCTGACCCCACCACGGCCAGCGCTGACCACTTGTCTGACCCCACCACGGCCAGCGCTGACCCCTGTCTCTGACCCCACCACGGCCAGCGCTGACCCCTTGTCTGACCCCACCACGGCCAGCGCTGACCCCTGTGTCTGACCCCACTACGAGCAGCACAACCATCCTCCAGGACAAGGTAAGGACCACCTCGAGCCTCAAGTGTGACCTCCGCCTCAAGCCTGCCAACACGGAGGTGGTGTGACCAGGCACATGTTATATATGTGGTATATGATTATAATGTGTATATAGGAGTTTCATTAGGCGCATAAATAATGACTTTTTGTGTCATTACAGGTAAGGCTTTTTTAGCTCATCGCGGGACGCAGCTCCACCAGCTTAAGGTACGTTCCTCTTGACTGTTGTTTCCGGCGACTTGTCTGTCAACAACATATTACAGGACCCGCAGTTACCTTAATGTTGTTGAGGGTAATTAATTCACTGCCATTGGTCCTGGGGGAGCCCAGGCCCCCCTTATTAGCCCTGGGGGAGCCGAGGGCCCCCACATTTACTGGTTCTGGGGGGCGGAGATATTTTGCCTTGTCGATTCCATCGAGTATTTTTTAAGTTGTGATCAAGTCACTCCAGTTGTTGCCATACTTAAGTGATGTGAACTTCATTAGTCTTCCCTTGTATGTTGCTCCCTAAAACTCTGGTACCAGTCTACTATTATGGGGGGTGGGAGCGGCTCCGTGCTAAAGCTGCATAAAGTAAAGGGGTCTGACGTCCGTGGTATCACTAGTGCTAATATTGATAGTTTGACTTGATGTGAGCAGTTGGTGGTCAGTGTTGGTGCTGGTTCTTTAAGGTCGGTGAAGTTTGTGTGAAGGTTTTCTCCTCCGGATGACTGCAAGAGTGATGTTGGGAGACACGTCTTGGTGCAGCGGTAGTGTTGAGGGTGAGGCAAGACGGCTTGAGTGTTGTCTTAGAGTGAGACACACTCAACACTCCTCCAACATTGGTGAGTGTCTTAGTGAGACACACTCAACACTCCTCCAATATTGGTGAGTGTCTTAGAGTGAGACACACTCAACACTCCTCCAATATTGGTGAGTGTCTTAGAGTGAGACACACTCAACACTCCTCCAATATTGGTGAGTGTCTGAGGTAGTTACAGAACTCAAAGTGTCTCGGACCATTTGTTCTCAAAACCTTTATTACCACTCAACCACAGATAGTGTTGGAGAACGTGTTCTAATGTGTTCATCTCGTGACTGTTCTTGTGTCACAGAACCTCCTGAGAAGTGTTCACTTTACAAGAAACATTGGATTATCTTGGCCAAATTGTTCACAACATATATTGAAATAATAACAACTTGCCTGACTTGAGTGGAAGCCAAATTGTAAAAGAAAACGGGATACCGGTTACGTTATCGATAATTAAATCATCGTTTCGAGAGAGTATTTGTGGCTGGCAATGTTTAGTGCGGTGTATTAATATAGTGTATTAATATAGTGTATTAATATACTAACAGTGCGGTTCATTAATGCACTATTATCTATTTACTATTATAACGAACTGTTTATATGGAGGACGGGTTGCTTTGGAGGATTGGATTGTTCAATTTCATATAATTTAAATATTTCTGGGGAATGGTATATCAATTAATGATCTATTAATATTTCTAGAAAGCCATTAGCACCCCTTTAAAGAGTAATTAAAAGGTGGAGGCAGGAATAAGTGAAGAACATAAATGGACAAGGAAGTATACCTAAACCATTCTGATCTAATGACTTACTACGGGATTTCCCCCCCCCACTTAAATTTCTCCCATGCCAGGTGTAAGAGTCATATCCACTTTACCCGAACGTTCTCTACGTTCCGGGGAACAATTTGACATGTGGGAGCATGAAGTGTTCTTGCGTTGGCGAGAAATTAGCAAAAGAAGAGTGTTTTGGCCAGTGGTTTAGGCCCTTTTGGACGCCAAGATGGCGCTGGACCCTACGTTCTCCCGCCAAAACGTTATGACGTCAGTGGCACCAGATTGGTCAAGAACGGTGACGTGGTACAGGGAGCCAATGAGAAACGCCCCTCTCAAGTATGACGTCATGAATGTAAGGCGGTCCAGGCAGCGTGTCCAGTGGCGTGAAGGAGTTTTGACACGACACGTCGAGGAGGTCGGACGTGCGATCGGGGGTCCTGTCAGTCTGACAGTTTCGCACGACTCCGGTGGATTTACGCATCACTGTAGTCTGCAAGCACCCCTGTGAGGTCTTCCTAAACTCCATGTGTTGGACAGAAGAAGGAATTGACGAGAAACGAGCAACAAGTGCTCCAGTGACAGGTATTTTGCAAGAAGTGAAGTCTGAGCAGTGATGTCCTGGACGACTGTGCAGTTTCACCAGTTAAGTGATGACGTAGCGGCTGGGCCAATTCACCATGAGGAAGGAGAAGAGACTAACTGGGAATATGAATGACTGCAGCTGAGAGGAAAGACTGCAGATGTAGTTGTGAGGAGAAGTCGATGGCCAGGAGACCGACTCCAACCCTTCAAGAGGTTGTGGAGGAGCACGGAGCCTGCAGTGGAGAAGTAGCACGGAGCCTGCAGTGGAGAAGTAGCACGGAGAAGACGAGTTTTTGGGTGTTGATTGGGTTCCTGGAAAGAGCATCAGTATGTGTGTGGGGGTGTCCCCTACAACGAGTCGAGAGATGGGACCAGGAGCTTCAATTCAAATCTCAACAGAGGACGAGTCCACATCATTGATGGTGGAAGTAGGTAATTCAGTTTTCCCTCCCATTCCCCTTTAGTTAGCTATTTAGCCAGAGTATCTTCTATGTTGTGAGCAGGGCTCACCAATGTCTGTCATAGTAAGGCACAGTTGTGAAGGGAGATGCGATAGAGAGCTCTCACGAAATAATATATATGCTGGGGTGGGCACATGATCAAGAGAGTAGATCGTGTTCCCACTCATCTTCAGGCTACGAGGGCGGCCGGAGGCAGACTGGGAGACTCTCCTGGCGACCAGTGGCGCCGTGAGGATTGAGTGAAGACCCGCCGGGCTACAGTAAGTGACAGTTATCGCTACTACTACTTGGTGGTGACTGTTGAGAGAGAGAGACACCCCGACATTGGCGACCTTGCCAGGATTACAATTACGATAACGGTTGCGATTATAGTACTTGACAGTCGCCGAAGGTACAGGTAACAGGTATTCACTCATAGCACAAGTATGGAGGACGAGAAGGTAGCAAGGTTTATTGACACCAGGGATGAACAGGTGCTGGAGGACTGCACCAAGGTGTTGCTGCAGTTAATAGCTGACCACTTTGGGGTCCAGTTGAAATCCTCCAAAGTAGGGGAAAGGAGGCTTGAGATTGTGGCACAGCTCAGGGCACGAGATGAGGCTACAACTGTGGAGGATTTGGACATGTCGCGCGGGAATGCAGACGTCCTAAGCAGCGGGGGAACGTTGCTTTCGTTCGGGTGGAGGACCAAATGGACGAGATGATTTTACCCTGGTGAGTAGAACCCTGTTCCCCGAGGGTTACGAGAGTACCAGTGTGGGGGTGGCTGTTGTGACCACTGTGGGAGGCCCAGTGAGGATGTCCCTGCACAAGATAATTTTGGATTCTGATTATGGCTGCTAGACCCTAGTGGTAGGGGTCTGCGCATCAATGCCCAAGATGGAGGCGCAAGTCATCCTTGGGAATGACGCCTGTGGAGGATGTGTCCTCCCTGACCTCGTGAAAGGCGAGGAGTGCTTGGAGCTCTACAAAGAGAAAGGCGGAGAATTAGACGCCTGTGGGAACGAAAAGGGAATCGCCGAGGTGGCGTTCCCTGTATGTGCTGTGATCCCAAGGCGGTGCAACGATCACGGAGTGAGTGGATCTGATGGAGATGAAGAAGAGACGTCTGACAGCCTGGGAGTCGATCACCTCTTCGTGGAACCTGGAGAGCAGGGGGAAGGCGAAGGCAACCCAGATGGTGAGCTGCAGGTGACCCTCGCCAGTTCTCTTGGGGTGGACCGCACTCGTCTGGGGGAGTTACAGCAGATGGAGTTCCCAGAATTGATTCGGGAGGCCAAAGGAGGACGTGCTGGTCCTGAGAGGGCCACCCATTTTTATATACAGGATGGAATGCTGATGAGACAATGGAGGCCTGTGAGAGCGGAGGCCGGAGAAGAATCACTAGGTACGAGGCACCAGGTAGTGTTGCCGGCCCAGTGCAGAGCGGCAGTGCTGGATCTGTCGCACTCTGTGGATTCTGCAGGTCCCCTGGGAGTGACCAAGACTGCGCAAGATCAGGGACCATTTCTACTGGCTGGGTATGGACGCCGATGTGAGGCATCACTGTAAGACTTGCTTACCTTGCCAGAGGGCAGGAAAGAGTGTACCCGCGATACCGAAGGCCCCGTTAGTCCCTGTTCCTGCATTTGGGCCAGCGTTTGAGCCTCTGTTGGTCGACGGGGTAGGACCGTTGCCACGGACGAAAAAAGGAAATACCTACCTGATGACCATCATGTGTGTGGTGACAAGGTTCCCAGAAGCAGTCCCGATGCGACGTTTGACGTCAAAAGGTGTGGCCGGGCAGTTGCAACGTTTTTTCTCTTGGGTGGGAATGCCCAAGGAAATCCAGACGGACTGTGGGAGTGTATTCCAGTTCAAGTGGTTCAGACAGACCGTGACAAATTGGGGAGCGATTCAGATTCAGTCGTCGCCCTACCGACCGCAGTCGCAGGGGGCGATCGAAAGCTTTCACTCCACACTGAAAACTATTCTGAGTGTGTTCTGTGCAGAGCAGGGAGCTGAGTGGGATGAGGCAGTGTACCCTGCGTTGTTTGCTATAGGGAACGCTGTGGTGGAGTCGTTGGGTTTCTCACCGTTCCAGCTGGTGTATGGACATGAGGTACGGAGTCCTCTGTCCATGCTGAGAGAGCAATTGACGCCAGGAGTGACCGTGGGAACGGTCAACGAGTATGTACAGAAGTTTAAGGAGCGTCTCGCTTTGGCGAAGGAACTAGCAGGAAAGCATTTGAAGGAGGCGCAGCGAAAGATGTCAGAGTGGTATGACAAGAAAGCTACGCCAAGAGAGTTCCAGGTTGGGTCCCAGGTTATGGTGTTGCTGCCGGGGAAGAGCCGTGTGACCGAGTCACGATTTGAGGGACCGTATGACGTGCTACGACGGTTGGGTCAAGTAACCTATGAAGTCAGTAAGCCGGACAGACCCCGCAAGACACAGGTGTGTCATATTGACCGTCTGAAGCCTTTCTTCCCTGAAGGAGGAGGAGCCGCCATGCAGGACGGAACAATGCCACGATAACCCCAGCAGAAAGTGGTCTTATGCGTGCAGGTGAATCGGGAAATTCCTGCGGAGGAAGGAAAATGGTCCAGGGCGGACGGCACCCATCTCTCCAATGCGGAGAGTTTGGAGAACATCGAAGTCAAGATTCAACACCTGGAAGGAGGACAGAGAGTGGACCTGACGGACCTGTTGAGAGAGAATGCCTCTCTTTTTACTGACGTGCCCCGACGACACAAGAGTGTAACGCACGAGGTAGAGGTGAGGGACGCCAGGCCCATCAAACAGAGTGCTTATAGGGTCAGCCCTGAGAAGCGGGAGTTGATGAGGAAGGAGGTAGAGTACCTTCTTGAGAATGACCTTGCCGAGCCTAGCAACAGCGAGTGGAGTTCCCCTTGTTTGCTGGTTAAGAAAAGCGATGGTACATACTGCTTTTGTACGGACTACAGGAAGGTGAACTCCATCACTGTGGCAGATTCCCACCCCATGCCCAGGGTGAGTGATTGCATCGATCAGGTGGGTAGTGCCAGATATGTGTCCAATGTCGACCTGCTCAAGGGGTACTATCAAATCTCGTTAACTCTCAAGGCCAGAAGGATATCAGCTTTCGTAACACCGGACGGGCTGTATCAGTACAAAGTGTTGCCCTTTGGGATGAAGAACAGCGGGAGGTATTTCCAACGTATGATGAACGAGTTGCTGAGGGGAGCCGAAGGCTGCATGGTGTACATTGATGATATTGTAGTGTACTCCGACGATTGGGAGACACACCTAGAGCGACTCAGGGAGCTGTTCAGGAGGCTGGAAGATGCTAACCTGACCGTGAACCTAGCAAAGAGTGAGTTTGGGAAGGCCCATCTAGAGTACCTAGGCTTCGTCATCGGTCAAGGAGAAGTTACCCCTGTGGACCACAAGGTGTCAGCTATTAGAGAGTACCCAATACCCAAGACACGAAAAGAATTGTTGAGGTATCTTGGGATGATTGGATACTATCGTGGTCTCTGCAAGAACTTTTCCACGGTAGCGCATCCTCTGACCAAATTACTCTCTAAGAATACACGATGGAAGTGGGGAGAGGCCTGCCAGGAGACTTTCGCGAGGACGAAGAACCTGTTGACAGAGGCCCCAGTGTTGATATCCCCAGATTTTAAAGCCAGGTTCATTCTGTACGTAGATGCCAGTGATGTAGGGATAGGAGCCATGTTGGCCCAGGAAAGGAGCGAGGTACATAGGCCTGTCGCATTTTACTCCAAGAAATTCGTGAAGTACCAGCATGCCTAAAGTACCGTCGAGAAGGAGGCTTTGGCTTTAGTAATGGCCCCAAAGCACTTCGACGTGTACGTGGGAGGAGGGGCGAGGCCTGTTCTCGTTAATACAGATAACAACCCTCTGACTTTCCTGTACAAGATGAGGAACTCCAACCAGAGGCTGACGAGGTGGGCATTACTACTGCAGGAATACTGGTTGGAAATCAAGCACATCAGAGGGAAGGACAACGTGGTAGCGGATGCTCTGTCCTGAGTACACTAAACCGATATGACTCTTATTTTAAGGGGAGGGGTATGTGACGGTGTTCCCACCCCCTTATATTTCTCCCATACCAGCGGTAAGAGTCATATCCACTTTACCCGAACGTTCTCTATGTTCCGGGGAACAATTTGACATATGTGGGAGCATGAAGTGTTCTCGCGTTGGCGAGAAATTAGCAAAAGAAGAGTGTTTTGGCCAGTGGTTTAGGCCCTTTTGGACGCCAAGATGGCGCCGGCCCCTACGTTCTCCCGCCAAAATGTTATGACGTCAGGGGCACCAGATTGGCCAAGAACGGTGACGTGGTACCGGGAGCCAATGAGAAACGCCCCTCTCAAGTATGACGTCATGAATGTAAGGCGGTCCAGGCAGCTCGTCCAGTGGTGTGAAGGAGTTTGACACGACACGTCGAGGAGGTCGGACGTGCGATCGGGGGTCCTGTCAGTCTGACAGTTTCGCACGACTCCGGTGGATTTACGCATCACTGTAGTCTGCAAGCACCCCTGTGAGGTCTTCCTAAACTCCATGTGTTGGACAGAAGAAGGAATTGACGAGAAACGAGCAACAAGTGCTCCAGTGACAGGTATTTTGCAAGAAGTGAAGTCTGAGCAGTGATGTCCTGGACGACTGTGCAGTTTCACCAGTTAAGTGATGACGTAGCGGCTGGGCCAATTCACCATGAGGAAGGAGAAGAGACTAACTGGGAATATGAACGACTGCAGCTGAGAGGAAGGACTGCAGACGTAGTTGTGAGGAGAAGTCGATGGCCAGGAGACCGACTCCAACCCTTCAAGAGGTTGTGGAGGAGCACGGAGCCTGCAGTGGAGAAGTAGCACGGAGCCTGCAGTGGAGAAGTAGCACGGAGAAGACGTGTTTTTGGGTGTTGATTGGGTTCCTGGAGAGAGCATCAGTGTTGTGTGGGGGTGTCCCCTACAACGAGTCGAGAGCCGGGACCAGGAGCTTCAATTCAACTCTCAACAGAGGACGAGTCCACATCATTGATGGTGGAAGTAGGTAATTCAGTTTTCCCTCCCATTCCCTTTTAGTGTTACGAGGCCCTCTCCTATCTCTTTCGTTTGCCTGCTTTAAGAGTCATAGCAACTCTCCCTACTGATTCTCTGAGGTACAGGGAAGTCTGTTGGTATATGTGGCGATCCGATTGGCCGCCAGATAAGGGAGAAATTTACATTGTGAGTTGTAGGTAAAGGGGAAAGTGGCGCCCTGATATTAATGAAAGAATATCCCTTACCTGCAGATATGACGCTTTGTAAGGGACACTAGCTGATCGCGGATGGCCGACTTAGGTCGCGGGCGACCAATCAGAGCCCGCTGTGACGTCGCCGAGTGCCCCGGGCAGCGCCAACGTCAGAGTTGACCTGGCTGTGGAGGTGAGAGGGAGCGCCTCGGTCAGCTCTCAAGGATTTGAGGCTCTACAAGCCTTATTTAGTGGATTAAACTAGCCATCTCAGCTCACCATAAGATATTGGAGACATTGCGCTTCTGGGAAGCAAAAAGGAACCAAGTTAATTGAGCAGAGGAGTGCCAAACTTGGAAAATAGTCGGCGACGACGCTGGGCGGCGCCGCTGGACGAAGAGGGTCTGGAAGGTGCAGCGGGCAGGCCTAGCTGTGACTGGGTCACATCCACTGAGGGTTTTGGAGGGACGACACCGCTCCTAGGACAAGGAGCAATGCCTTGTGGAAGGGACGAGTGTGTGAATATAGTGATTAGCTCAGTGCCCATTGGTGAACCAGGATTGGGATAGCTGAATCTCGAGGATTGGAACAGCAATGACGTGAAGGCTTCACGTCACCTGAGGACCTGTGGAATGTTCCTGGATCGTCAAGGATCGACTCAGGAAGCGTGGGAACCTCACACCATCGAGGGACAGGCGTCGTGAGCCAGGAATGTAAAGGTAGATCAAATTTCCCTCCCATTACCCCTTGTGTGAGTAGGCTAGATAGGCCACGATATTTACTTATGTATGTGGCAATATGACATTAATACTTTAGTAGTAGAATACCCCGACCCACCCCCGTGAGATGAACTGGCGACCTCGCCAGGATTCGAACCACGGTAGCCAAGAACTGGAAACTTCGCCAGGAAGCGTGGATCAGGCTACAGTGTTGCCATGATATGGTGATCAAGCTACAGTGTTGCCCAAAATTTCAAGAAAGTGTTGCCAGGGTACTACTACAGTGTGGCCAGTGAATTCAGTGGTACTGTTACCCAACCATCTAAGGGACTGAAACGGTGAAATTAGTACCTACTAAGTTGTCTGTGCTATCGTGTATGCTCGATGACATAGAGATGGAGGAGGATAAAGTAAAGAAATTTATTGAGACAAGGGATGAGAGAATTTGGAAGAGTGTACCAAGGCCCAGCTCCAACAAGTGGCAAACAGCTTTGGGATCCGATTGAGGACGATTAAGGTAGCGGAGCGAAGGATAGAGATCATGGCACAGCTCACAGCTCGAGAGGAGGCGACGGGAAAGGAAGCATCCCAAGAAGAGCCGTCCCAAGAAGAGCCGTCCCAAGGAGAGCCGTCGCAAGGTGAACCGTCCCGACTAGAGCCACCCCAAGCGTCTACCAGTGTGGAGAGAATTCACAGTGAACATGGGAGCAGTGGAAGGTCCAGCTGTAGTAAGAGGAGCCTGCAACTGGAAATAATGAAGATGCAACTGGAAGTCCAGCTGCGACGAGAGGAACGTGAAGCTCGGCTGCGGCGAGAAGAAGGAGAGAGACAACTGCGACTGGAGGAGATAAAGGCAAAGAAAGAAGTCAAATTGCGTCGCATTGAGCGTGGTCTGCCCTTCCTACCTGCACGGCGGGATGACTTCAAGGTAAGGGAACGTGACTTGCCTACGTTCGAACCACAAGAAGCTGAGGCGTTCTTTGAACACTTTGAATGGATAGCAACTCTGAAGGAGTGGCCAGAAGATGATTGGGCTGCTCTGGTCCAGGGCAGGTTGACTGGTGAGGCCCGGGAAGCCTGCAACATGCTGGACCTAGAGGAGTGCTAGTTACGACGCGATTAAGAATGCGGTGCTCCACTCATTCCGGCTGACTCCGGAGATGTACCTGAAGCGGTTCAGAGAATGTACGAGAGCGTCGGGAAAGTCTTACGCCGAGACCGCCAGGGATATGGAATGGAAATTCCTACGATGGTTGAAGACGGAGGAAGCGGAGTCGGCGGATGATATCAAATGGCTGATAGTGATGGAGAAGTTTGTCGGTGCTCCATCCTGAGTTGCGAGTAAGGGTGAGAGAAGCAGGTATTAAGGACCTGAAGGCTGCAGCGGATCGAGCCGACATGCTGGAGGAGGCACTACATCTCAGGAGGGAGAGGCCGCCCAGACACACACCTTTTTTTGGCCAGGAGGGAGGGAAGTCGTACCGCGCGCGCTCCGTTAAAATCGTGACATTAACCGGGATTTCTTAGGACCACAGCCTTGGATTACCGATTACAGGCATAACAAGTGCATAGTGACCCGCTGGAAAATTTGAAAACAGTCATTATCAACGGAACTTTGTGTTAAATAGATAATAAACGGGAGACCACGTGTGGGCCAGTGCATGAGGCTTTGTGTACGTGCGTGTATGAGGAAAAAAAATAGTGAACGGTGATTCGTGGAACAGTGAAGTGGAACGGGTACCACAACAACATATAAGTTGGAAGTGAAGGAAAATCGTGCATAGAATATTATTAATATAGAATGCTAGAAATATAGAATAGTGGCAAGAGACGGCATCAGTAGGCTGTTTCCACAAGCCACGCGAGGCCTACCCCAGGGCACGTCCCACAGGGATAAAATACGGAAATCATATAGTGTACTATGGAAATGTGAATCTAATAATTAGCAATAAAGTGAGTGAATACCATTGCAAGCCGGAAATTAGGCGGAAAATCCCTTGTAAGAATACAAGCAAAGAATAAATCAGTGTTATAAATCGAGTAGCTGGAAACTCGTGACATCAACCTGGGACGACAAGAGGTCACCTGTACCGCACCGGGGACCAGCTTCGCTACCCTACGCTAAGTACCTGCCATAAAGTTTGAACAAAATAACATACATAATATTACAAATCTACGGTATACATATAGTATTATAAATATTAAATATATAAAAATATACATATAACTTTATAAAGAGTTAAAAGGACTGACATCAACAAGTGATCCACACAGTAAACCACAAATACAACACAATACATCAGAAAATGGAGAGGTGTGGCGAGTGCTCGGGAGTACTGGGAAAACGTAATGTAGGCGTAACGTGTTGCATCTGTAACATGAGATTTCACCTGGGCTGTACAGAAGTATCTCCAGGATGCACAAAAAGGCAAGGAATTTACTGGGTCTGCAAAGATGACAGATTAATGTTAGAGAACATAACTAAACTGATGAAAAACATTCCCGAGTCACAGAGATTACCATTCACAGACAAGCTACCAGTGATATATGCAGACTGGGAAAGACAACATTGGTTAACGACCAAAACCCAGGAACAGATAGTTTAGAGAACCGCAGCAGTAATGTGGAGGAAGAGGGTATTGTAGTACATAATAGCAGCAATATTGCAGAGTCAGGTAATATAAACGATGTGAGCAACAGTGAGACAGAGTGCATAAATGAAGGAATTGGGACGAAAAGCGGAGATGGCTCCAATAAAGAGGTAGACAAGACTGACACAGATATAAATACCTTGAAAAACGCAAAACCGGAACACATTTGCAAATTCTACGCTAAAGGAATATGCAAATATGGAAAATTAGGAACAAAATGCCATTTTCTGCATCCTCGAAAATGCAGGAACATGTTGGCGAGGGGTACATGCCGTTTTGGAACAGGGTGTAGATACTTCCACCCCAAATTATGTCAATTTTCAATTAGGGACAAAAAATGCTACAATCTTCAGTGTCCGGAATTCCACGTGAGAGGTACACAACGTTATAGACGGGAAGATCAGTATGACACTACTGGCAATTTTTTAGAGGAAGGCAGAAACAGAGCAGAAAATATAAGAGAGAGGAACAGTCAGATGGAACCACCACAGGATTACAGAGGGGAAGGGAGATACCCACAAGTCTGGAATACACATTACCAACAAACACACAGGTACTACACCACACAACACTCGCCCCACTACCGAAACTGGACGAATCACTTCGAAAACAACACACCCTGGACGCAAACACAGTGGCCCCCTTACCAGAGCCTCAGATATTAACACCAAGTAAGGCATCCAGCACTTCCACTACCACGATAACATCATTTATATTTGCCAACATTCAAGGTATAAAAACACGCAAATCCAACAAAGTTCACTTTATAGATGGTCTCCTTCATGAGGCAAATGCAGTGTTTGCAGCCCTAACAGAAACCCACACAAAGGACTACCATGATGGTGAAATATGGATCTCAGAGTACAATCTTTTCAGATGTGATAGGAAACACCGGCTTCAGGGTGGGGTCAGCCTATACATCAAAGACACACTCATCTGTACTGAGCTGCTAAACACCTCAAATGATATGGTGGAAGTGCTGATAATCAAAATAGAGATTATAAATGTAGTTATTGTCCTTGTATATAAGTCACCGGAGGCAAACCCTCAGCAGTTTAAAGACCAACTAATGAAAGTAGAACACTGCTTGGAAAACCTCACAAATCCAGCTCCGAACATCATCCTGCTTGGGGACTTCAACCTACGGCACCTGAAATGGAAGCACCTGGCTAATACAGTAATATCAGAAAGAATACCAGGAAGTAGCCTTAATGAACAGGCACATGCAAATGACCTGCTACGGATGTGCGACAGGTTTGCCTTAAACCAGCAAATAGTAGAACCAACCAGGAAGGAGAACACGCTGGACCTCATTTTCACTAATAATGATGAATTGATCAGGAACATAATGATTACAAATACCTGTTACTCAGATCACAACTTAATTGAAGTTATGACAACCATGGGGAATAGACCTTCAAAACCAGTCCAGATTCCCGGTGGAGGAGATTTCAGCAAATTCAACTTCAATAATAAACAGATAAACTGGGAGCAAATAAACCAGGACTTCACAGAAATAAACTGGGAAGAACAGCTAGGAAATGCGAACCTGAACCAGTGCCTGGAAAAAATAAGCTCAGTAGCACTAGAAATATGTACAAACCGCATCCCCCTAAGAAAAAAGAGGAAGAGATGCAGATTGGAACGAGAACGTCGTTCCCTATATAGGCGAAGAAAACGAATCGCGGTACAACTTGAGAGTCGCACCCTATCTCAGGAACGGCGAAGAAGGTTAGGTAGCGAAATAGGAAAAATTGAACTCAAGCTACAAGAATCATACAAAACGCAGGAGAGGAAAGAGAGCAAAAGGCCATCAGTGAAATAGAGAGAAACCCGAAATATTTTTTCTCCTATGCAAAATCAAGATCAAAAACCACATCTAGTATCGGGCCCTGCGAAAGGAAGATGGAACTTTCACCGATGACAACAAAGAAATGAGCGAGCTACTGAGGAAGCAATACGACTCTGTCTTCAGCGAGCCATTAAACGCACTAAAGATCGATAACCCAAATGAATTTTTCATGGATATGATACCAACATCAAATCATATATCAGACGTCACCCTATCCCCACTGGATTTTGAAGAAGCCATAAACAGTATGCCTATGCACTCCGCACCAGGCCCGGATTCTTGGAACTCCATATTCATCAAGAACTGTAAAAAACCACTATCGCAGGCCCTTCACATTCTGTGGAGACAAAGCCTAGATACTGGCGTTATTCCTGATATACTAAAAACAGCAGAGATAGCACCACTTCATAAAGGAGGAAATAAGGCAGAGGCAAAAAATTACAGACCGATAGCACTAACATCGCACATCATAAAAATTTTTGAGAGAGTGCTAAGAAGTAAGATCACAAAATACATGGAATCACAGCATCTCCATAACCCGGACAACATGGTTTCAGAACAGGGCGCTCTTGCCTGTCGCAGTTGCTGGACCACTATGATATGGCATTAGATGCTATGGAAGACAAACAAAACGCTGATGTAATTTACACAGATTTCGCAAAAGCTTTTGATAAATGTGACCATGGTGTTATTGCCCATAAAATGCGCTCAAAAGGAATTACCGGAAAAGTAGGCAGATGGATCTACAATTTCCTGACCAACAGAACCCAATGTGTAATAGTCAACAAAATAAAATCCAACCCGTCAACCGTTAAGAGCTCAGTCCCCCAGGGTACTGTGCTTGCTCCAGTACTTTTTCTCATCCTCATATCGGACATAGACAAGAGCACAACCTATAGCACTGTATCATCCTTTGCAGATGACACTAGGATCTTCATGAGAGTAGGCAACATAGAGGACACGGCGAACCTCCAGTCAGATGTAGATCAGGTCTTTCTATGGGCTACAGAAAATAATATGGTGTTTAACGAAGACAAGTTCCAGCTCATGCGCTATGGAAAAATGAAAATATAAAAACGGAAACCACGTACAAAACTCAGGCAAATCATAACATAGAACGAAAAGGCAATGTAAAGGATCTGGGTGTACTCATGTCGGAAGACCTTACCTTTAAAGAACACAATAAAGTAGCCGTCACAACTGCAAGAAAAATGACAGGTTGGATAACAAGAACTTTTCACACTAGAGATGCTATACCGATGATGACACTTTTCAAAACGCTTGTGCTCTCTAGAGTGGAGTACTGCTGCACAATGACAGCCCCTTTCACTGCTGGTGAAATTGCTGACCTGGAGAGCGTGCAGAGATCCTTTACTGCTAGAATCCACTCGGTAAAACATCTAAACTATTGGGACCGACTAAAGAGCCTAAATCTGTATTCCCTTGAGCGCAGGCGGGAGAGATACATAATAATTTACACGTGGAAAATATTAGAGGGGCTGGTCCCAAACCTGCACACAGAAATAACATCACATGAGACCAGAAGACATGGCAGGATGTGCAGAATACCCCCGTTGAAAAGCAGAGGTGCAACTGGTACTCTGAGAGAGAACTCTATCAACATCAGAGGCCCGAGACTGTTCAACACGCTTCCACTACACATAAGGGACATAACTGGCAAACCCCTCACAGTGTTCAAGAGAGAACTGGATAAGCACCTCCAAAGGATACCTGATCAACCAGGCTGTGACTCATACGTCAGGCTGCGAGCAGCCGCGTCCAACAGCCTGGTTGATCAGTCCAGCAACCAGGAGGCCTGGTCGATGACCGGGCCGCGGGGACGATAAGCCCCGGAAGCACCTCAAGGTATCCTCAAGGTAAGGTACACCAGGTGGAGGGAATTAGGAGTTCAGGAAGAGCGAGGGCCGGGTGAGGACTCTCCCAAGAGTAATGTGCCGATGAAGTAACCCGGTTCAAGAGCTCAAGGGAGCGGGGGGGAGGAAGAAAGCCCCAAGCTGTGAGCAGTGGACTAGCCGGGAGCAAGTGCTGCTGCCCGGGACCGGCGACGGAGAGTCCA
>WNGS01000096.1:0-22594 GCA_020271785.1 Procambarus virginalis | reverse complement strand
CAGGCCGTGGCTGGAGGCCCTCAGTTGCCAGTTACTTGGGTTATACACTGATATAGTAATTCGCCTGTATTACAATAAGGGATTTTCTGCTTTATTTCCGACTTGCAATAGTATTCACTTTCTCTATTACTAATTTCTTGAACCACATTCCCCTATTACACTTGTTGGAAACCAATTTGTTAGTAAGCACATACACATGGTTGGCACACGGGACGTGGGTCTATGGGGTGGGTCCCTTCTCCACGAAGAAGTGAGTCGGTGACTCGGGTCCGGCGAGACCTCCTTCCACCTCCCGTACTAACTCAGGAAACTGTTCCTTTTGTAGCTCACCTAGACGGGTGCGGTCGATACCTAGAGGACTGGTGACAGTAATTTGGACACTCTTATCCGACCCTTCCTCACCTGTCGCTTGTCCTCTGGCCTCTTCTCGGAACAAATGATCGAGCCCCAGGTCACCCGGCATGTTCTCTTCGGCGTGACTGGATCCATTCACATCATCTTCCATGACGTCTCGTCCTGACGTCACCGCGCATACCGGAAATGCCACTCTCGTAATTTCTGTTTTGCCACTGCTGGCGCCCGTCCTGCTGCTCTGTCGATAGGGTTGTATACACTCCTCACCCTTAATCAAATTCGGGAGAACACATCCCCCACAGGAGTCGTTCCCTAGGATCACCTGAGCTTCCATCCTGGGCAGTAAAGCACCCCTACCACGAGAGTCTGACAACCATAGTCTGAATTAAGAGTCACCTTATGAAGGGGCATCCTCACTTGTCCCCCTAACGTCCTTATCAGGGCTTCCCCTGTACTGGAACTTCTGTAGTCCTCGGGGAAGAGGGATTCACTAACAAGGGTGAAGTCGGATCCAGTGTCCCTCAGCATCCTTGCTGGCACAGGATCAGCTCCTCTTATCTTCACCGTCCCCTCACATACAAAGGGGTGAATCCTCTTCTCCCTTATCACTGGAAATCACCTGAATTATCGTTGGCTTCTTTGCTTCCTATCCTCGCGAAAGCCACGTTCCCTCCGTGCCTTGGGCGACTGCACTCTCTTGCAAAGTGTCCTCGTCCCCCACAATTGTAACACCGACCACCTCTCCTGGGCGACCCTCTACCAGTCACCCTGGTAGCATCAATGGTAGAGGTTCCCTGGGTCCTCCTAGGACTCCCCGTCGCCGGTTCCCGGGCAGCAGCACTTGCTCCCGAGCTAGGTCCACTGCTCACAGCTTGGGGCTTCCTCCCCGCGTCCCTTGAGCTCTTGAACCGGGTTACTTCATCGGGCACATTACTCTTGGGAGAATCCCCACCCGCCCTCGCTCCTCCTGAACTCCTAAAGTTCCCTCCCGACCTGAGGTAAGGCGAGTGTCTGGGTGGCCCCTCCCTCCTGAGATGTAGTGCCTCCTCCAGCATGTCGGCTCGGTCCGCTGCAGCCTTTAGGTCCTTAATACCTGCTTCTCTCACCCTTACTCGCAACTCAGGATGGAGCACTGACATAAACTTCTCCATCACTATCAGCCGTTTGATATCATCCGCTGAACCCGCTTCCTCCGCCTTCAACCATCGTAGGAATTTCCATTCCATATCCCTGGCGGTCTCGGCGTAAGACTTTCCCATCGCTCTCGTACATTCTCTGAACCGCTTCCGGTACATCTCCGGAGTCAGCCGGAATGAGCGGAGCACCGCATTCTTAATCGCGTCATAACTAGCACACTCCTCTAGGTCCAGCATGTTGTAGGCTTCCCGGGCCTCACCAGTCAACCTGCCCTGGACCAGAGCAGCCCAATCATCTTCTGGCCACTCCTTCAGAGTTGCTATCTGTTCAAAGTGTTCGAAGAACGCCTCGGCTTCTTGTGGTTCGAACGTAGGTAAGTCACGTTCCCTTACCTTGAAGTCATCCCGCCGTGCAGGTAGTGAGGGCAGACCACGCTCAATGCGACGCAATTCGACTTCTTTCTTTGCCTTTATCTTCTCCAGTCGCAGTTGTCTCTCTCCTTCTTCTCGCCGCAGCCCAGCTTCACGTTCCTCTCGTCACAGCTGGACTTCCAGTTGCATCTTCATTATTTCCAGATGCAGGCTCCTCTTACTACAGCTGGACCTTCCACTGCTCCCATGTTCACTGTGAATTTTCTCCACACTGGTAGATGCTTGGGGTGGCTCTAGTCGGGACAGTTCACCTTGCGACGGCTCTCCTTGGTTCCTCTCCTGTTGCCTCCTCTCGAGCTGTGAGCTGTGCCATGATCTCTATCCTTCGCTCCGCTTCCTTAATCGTCCTCAATCGGATCCCAAAGCTGTTTGCCACTTGTTGGAGCTGGGCCTTGGTACACTCTGCCAAAATTCTCTCATCCCTTGTCTCAATAAATTTCTTTATTTTATCCTCCTCCATCTCTATATCATCGAGCATACACGACAGCACAGACAAGTTAGTAGGTACTAATTTCACCGTTTCAGTCCCTTAGATGGTTGGGTAACAGTACCACTGAATTCACTGGCCACACTGTAGTAGTACCCTAGCAACACTGTCTTGAAATTTTGGGCAACGCTGTAGCTTGATTAACACACCCTGGCAACACTGTAGCCTGATCCACGCTTCCTGGCGAAATTTCCAGTTCTTGGCTACCGTGGTTCGAATCCTGGCGAGGTCGCCAGTTCATCTCATGGGGGTGGGTCGGGGTATTCTACTACTAGTAGTATTTTACTACTAAAGTATTAATGTCATATTGCCACATACATAAGTAAATATCGTGGCCTATCTAGCCTACTCACACAAGGGGTAATTGGAGGGAAATTTGATCTACCTTTACATTCCTGGCTCACGACGCCTGTCCCTCGATGGTGTGAGGTTCCCACGCTTCCTGAGTCGATCCTTGACGATCCGGGAACGTTCCACAGGTCCTCAGGTGACGTGAAGCCTTCGCGTCATTGCCGTTCCAATCCTCGAGATTCAGCTATCCCAATCCTGGTTCACCAATGGGCACTGAGCTAATCACTATATTCACACACTCGTCCCTTCCACAAGGCGTTGCTCCTTGTCCTAGGAGCGGTATCGTCCCTCCAAAACCCTCAGTGGATGTGACCCAGTCACAGCTAGGCCTGCCCGCTGCACCTTCCAGACCCTCTTCGTCCAGTGGCGCCGCCCAGTGTCGTCGCCGACTATTTTCCAAGTTTGGCACTCCTCTGCTCAATTAACTTGGTTCCTTTTTGCTTCCCAGAAGCGCAATGTCTCCAATATCTTATGGTGAGCTGCGATGGCTAGTTTAATCCACTAAATAAGGCTTGTAGAGCCTCAAATCCTCGAGAGCTGACCGAGGCGCTCCCTCTCACCTCCACAGTCAGGTCAACTCTGACGTTGGCGCTGCCCGGGGCACTCGGCGACGTCAAAGTGGGCTCTGATTGGTCGCCCTCGACCTAAGTCGGCCAGTCCGCGATCAGCTAGTGACCCTTACAAAGCGTCATATCTGCAGGTAGGGGACATTCTTTCATTAATATCAGGGCGCCACTTTCCCCTTTACCTACAACTCACAATGTAAATTTCTCCCTTATCTGGCGGCCAATCGGATCGCCACATATACCAACAGACTTCCCTGTACCTCAGAGAATCAGTAGGGAGAGTTGCTATGACTCTTAAAGCAGGCAAACGAAAGAGATAGGAGAAGGCATCGTAACACTAAAGGGGAATGGGAGGGAAAACTGAATTACCTACTTCCACCATCAATGATGTGGACTCGTCCTCTGTTGAGAGTTGAATTGAAGCTAGTGGTCCCGGCTCTCGACTCGTTGTAGGGGACACCCCCACACACACTGATGCTCTCTCCAGGAACCCAATCAACACCCAAAAACACGTCTTCTCCATGCTACTTCTCCACTGCAGGCTCCGTGCTCCTCCACAACCTCTTGAAGGGTTGGAGTCTGTCTCCTGGCCATCGACTTCTCCTCACAACTACGTCTGCAGTCCTTCCTCTCAGCTGCAGTCGTTCATATTCCCAGTTAGTCTCTTCTCCTTCCTCATGGTGAATTGGCCCAGCCGCTACGTCATCACTTAACTGGTGAAACTGCACAGTCGTCCAGGACATCACTGCTCAGACTTCACTTCTTGCAAAACACCTGTCACTGGAGCACTTGTTGCTCGTTTCTCGTCAATTCCTTCTTCTGTCCAACACAAGGAGTTTAGGAAGACCTCACAGGGGTGCGTGCAGACTACAGGTGATGTGTAAATCCACCGGAGTCAGGCGAAACTGTCAGACTGACAGGACCCCCAATCGCACGTCCGACCTCCTCGACGTGTCGTGTCAAACTCCTTCACGCCACTGGATGCGCTGCCTGGACCGCCTTACATTCATGACGTCATACTTGAGAGGGGCGTTTCTCATTGGCTCCTTGTACCACGTCACCGTTCTTGGCCAATCTCGTGCCCCTGACGTCATAACATTTTGGCGGGAGAACGTAGGGGCCGGCGCCATCTTGGCGTCCAAAAGGGCCTAAACCACTGGCCAAAACACTCTTCTTTTGCTAATTTCTCGCCAACGCGAGAACACTTCATGCTCCCACATATGTCAAATTGTTCCCCGGAACATAGAGAACGTTCGGGTAAAGTGGATATGACTCTTACAGCTGGCATGGGAGAAATATAAGGGGGTGGGAACACCGTCACATACCCCTCCCCTTAAAATAAGAGTCATATCGGTTTAGTGTACTCAGGACAGGGCATCCGCTACCACGTTGTCCTTCCCTCTGATGTGCTTGATTTCCAACCAGTATTCCTGCAGTAGTAATGCCCTCCTCGTCAGCCTCTGGTTGGAGTTCCTCAACTTGTACAGGAAAGTCAGAGGGTTGTTATCTGTATATACGAGAACAGGCCTCGCCCCTCCTCCCACGTACACGTCGAAGTGCTTTGGGGCCATTACTAAAGCCAAAGCCTCCTTCTCGACGGTACTATAGGCACGCTGGTACTTCACGAATTTCTTGGAGTAAAATGCGACAGGCCTATGTACCTCGCTCCTTTCCTGGGCCAACATGGCTCCTATCCCTACATCACTGGCATCTACGTACAGAATGAACCTGGCTTTAAAATCTGGGGATATCAACACTGGGGCCTCTGTCAACAGGTTCTTCGTCCTCTCGAAAGTCTCCTGACAGGCCTCTCCCCACTTCCATCGTGTATTCTTAGAGACTAATTTGGTCAGAGGATGCGCTACCGTGGAAAAGTTCTTGCAGAAACCACGATAGTATCCAATCATCCCAAGATACCTCAGCAATTCTTTTCGTGTCTTGGGTATTGGGTACTCTCTAATAGCTGACACCTTGTGGTCCACAGGGGTAACCTCTCCTTGACCGATGACGAAGCCTAGGTACTCTAGATGGGCCTTCCCAAACTCACTCTTGGCTAGGTTCACGGTCAGGTTAGCATCTTCCAGCCTCCTGAACAGCTCCCTGAGTCGCTCTAGGTGTGCCTCCCAATCGTCGGAGTACACTACAATATCATCAATGTACACCATGCAGCCTTCGGCTTCCCTCAGCAACTCGTTCATCATACGTTGGAAATACCTCCCGCTGTTCTTCATCCCAAAGGGCAACACTTTGTACTGATACAGTCCGTCCGGTGTTACGAAAGCTGATATCCTTCTGGCCTTGGGAGTTAACGAGATTTGGTAGTACCCCATGAGCAGGTCGACCTTGGACACATATCTGGCACTACCCACCTGATCGATGCAATCACTCACCCTGGGCATGGGGTGGGAATCTACCACAGTGATGGAGTTCACCTTCCTGTAGTCCGTACAAAAGCGGTATGTACCATCGCTTTTCTTAACCAGCAAACACGGGGAACTCCACTCGCTGTTGCTAGGCTCAGCAAGGTCATTCTCAAGAAGGTACTCTACCTCCTTCCTCATCAACTCCCGCTTCTCAGGGCTGACCCTATAAGCACTCTGTTTAATGGCCCTGGCGTCCCTCACCTCTACCTCGTGCATTACACTCTTGTGTCGTCGGGGCACGTCAGTAAAAAGAGAGGCATTCTCTCTCAACAGGTCCGTCAGGTCCACTCTCTGTCCTCCTTCCAGGTGTTGAATCTTGACTTCGATGTTCTCCAAACTCTCTGCATTGGAGAGATGGGTGCCGTCCGCCCTGGACCATTTTCCTTCCTCTGCAGGAATTTCCTGATTCACCTGCACGCATAAGACCACTTTCTGCTGGGGTTCTCGTGTCATTGTTCCGTCCTGCATGGCGGCTCCTCCTTCTTCAGGGAAGAAAAGCTTCAGACGGTCAATATGACACACCTGTGTCTTGCGGGGTCCAACACCATAACCTGGGACCCAACCTGGAACTCTCTTAGTGTAGCTTTCTTGTCATACCACTCTGACATCTTTCGCTGTGCCTCCTTCAAATGCTTTCCTGCCAGTTCCTTCGCCAAAGCGAGACGCCCCTTAAACTTCTGTATATACTCGTTGACCGTTCCCACAGTCACTCCTGGCGTCCATTGCTTTCTCAGCATGGACAGAGGACTCCGTGCCTCATGTCCATACACCAGCTGGAACGGTGAGAAACCCAACGACTCCACCACAGCGTTCCTTATAGCAAACAACGCAGGGTACACTGCCTCATCCCACTCAGCTCCCTGCTCTGCACAGAACACACTCAGAATGGTTTTCAGTGTGGAGTGAAAGCTTTCGATCGCCCCTTGCGACTGCGGTCGGTAGGGCGACGACTGAATCTGAATCACTCCCCAATTTGTCACGGTCTGTCTGAACCACTTGAACTGGAATACACTCCCACAGTCCGTCTGGATTTCCTTGGGCATTCCCACCCAAGAGAAAAAACGCTGCAACTGCCCGGCCACACCTTTTGACGTCAAACGTCGCATCGGGACTGCTTCTGGGAACCTTGTCACCACACACATGATGGTCATCAGGTAGGTATTTCCTTTTTTCGTCCGTGGCAACGGTCCTACCCCGTCGACCAACAGAGGCTCAAACGCTGGCCCAAATGCAGGAACAGGGACTAACGGGGCCTTCGGTATTGCGGGTACACTCTTTCCTGCCCTCTGGCAAGGTAAGCAAGTCTTACAGTGATGCCTCACATCGGCGTCCATACCCGGCCAGTAGAAATGGTCCCTGATCTTGCGCAGAGTCTTGGTCACTCCCAGGGGACCTGCAGAATCCACAGAGTGCGACAGATCCAGCACTGCCGCTCTGCACTGGGCCGGCAACACTACCTGGTGCCTCGTACCTAGTGATTCTTCTCCGGCCCCCGCTCTCACAGGCCTCCATTGTCTCATCAGCATTCCATCCTGCATATAAAAATGAGTGGCCCTCTCAGGACCAACACGTCCTCCTTTGGCCTCCCGAATCAATTCTGGGAACTCCACCTGCTGTAACTCCCCAGACGAGTGCGGTCCACCCCAAGAGAACTGGCGAGGGTCACCTGCAGCTCACCATCTGGGTTGCCTTCGCCCTCCCCCTGCTCTCCAGGTTCCACGAAGAGGTGATCGACTCCCAGGCTGTCAGACGTCTCTTCTTCAGCTCCATCAGATCCACTCACTCCATGATCGTTGCACCGCCTTGGGATCACAGCACATACAGGGAACGCCACCTCGGCGATTCCCTTCTCGTCCCCACAGGTGTCTAATTCTCCGCCTTTCTCTTTGTAGAGCTCCAAGCACTCCTCGCCTTTCACGAGGTCAGGGAGGACACATCCTCCACAGGCGTCATTCCCAAGGATGACTTGCGCCTCCATCTTGGGCATTGATGCGCAGACCCCTACCACTAGGGTCTAGCAGCCATAATCAGAATCCAAAATTATCTTGTGCAGGGACATCCTCACTGGGCCTCCCACAGTGGTCACAACAGCCACCCCCACACTGGTACTCTCATAACCCTCTGGGAACTGGGTTCTACTCACCAGGGTAAAATCAGCCCCGGTGTCCCTCAGTATCTTCACAGGAACAGGGTTTGCCTCCCCCATCATTACCGTCCTCTCACACACGAACGGGTGAACTCTTTTCTCCACACTTGGTACGGGCTCATCCACGCTCTCGTCCATTTGGTCCTCCACCCGAACGAAAGCAACGTTCCCCCGCTGCTTAGGACGTCTGCATTCCCGCGCGACATGTCCAAATCCTCCACAGTTGTAGCCTCATCTCGTGCCTTGAGCTGTGCCACAATCTCAAGCCTCCTTTTCCCCTACTTTGGAGGATCTCAACTGGACCCCAAAGTGGTCAGCTATCAACTGCAGCTGCACCTTGGTGCAGTCCTCCAGCACCTGCTCATCCCTGGTGTCAATAAACCTTGCTACCTTCTCGTCCTCCATACTTGTGCTATGAGTGAATACCTGTTACCTGTACCTTCGGCCACTGTCAAGTACTATAATCGCAACCGTTATCGTAATTGTAATCCTGGCAAGGTCGCCAATGTCGGGGTGTCTCTCTCTCTCTCTCAACAGTCACCACCAAGTAGTAGTAGCGATAACTGTCACTTACTGTAGCCCTGCGGGTCTTCACTCAATCCTCACGGCGCCACTGGTCGCCAGGAGAGTCTCCCAGTCTGCCTCCGGCCGGCCTCGTAGCCTGAAGATGAGTGGGAACACGATCTACTCTCTTGATCATGTGCCCACCCCAGCATATATATTATTTCGTGAGAGCTCTCTATAGCATCTCCCTTCACAACTGTGCCTTACTATGACAGACATTGGTGAGCCCTGCTCACAGCATAGAAGATACTCTGGCTAAATAGCTAACTAAAGGGGAATGGGAGGGAAAACTGAATTACCTACTTCCACCATCAATGATGTGGACTCGTCCTCTGTTGAGATTTGAATTGAAGCTCCTGGTCCCGGCTCTCGACTCGTTGTAGGGAACACCCCCACACACACACTGATGCTCTGTCCAGGAACCCAATCAACACCCAAAAACTCGTCTTCTCCATGCTACTTCTCCACTGCAGGCTCCGTGCTCCTCCACAACCTCTTGAAGGGTTGGAGTCAGTCTCCTGGCCATCGACTTCTCCTCACAACTACGTCTGCAGTCTTTCCTCTCAGCTGCAGTCGTTCATATTCCCAGTTAGTCTCTTCTCCTTCCTCATGGTGAATTGGCCCAGCCGCTACGTCATCACTTAACTGGTGAAACTGCACAGTCATCCAGGACGTCACTGCTCAGACTTCACTTCTTGCAAAACACCTGTCACTGGAGCACTTGTTGCTCATTTCTCGTCAATTCCTTCTTCTGTCCAACACATGGAGTTTAGGAAGACCTCACAGGGGGTGCTTGCAGACTACAGGTGATGCGTAAATCCACCGGAGTCAGGCGAAACTGTCAGACTGACAGGACCCCCAATGGCATGTCCGACCTCCTCGACGTGTCGTGTCAAAACTCCTTCATGCCACTGGACGCGCTGCATGGACCGCCTTACATTCATGACGTCATACTTGAGAGGGGCGTTTCTCATTGGCTCCCTGTACCACGTCACCGTTATTAACCAATCTAGTGCCACTGACGTCATAACGTTTTGGCGGGAGAACGTAGGGTCCAGCGCCATCTTGGCGTCCAAAAAAGGGCCTAAACCACTGGCCAAAACACTCTTCTTTTGCTAATTTCTCGCCAATGCGAGAACACTTCATGCTCCCACATATGTCAAATTGTTCCCCGGAACATAGAGAACGTTCGGGTAAAGTGGATAAGACTCTTACAGCTGGCATGGGAGAAATTTAAGGGGGGGGGGAAATCCCATAGTAAGTCATTAGATCAGAATGGTTTAGGTATACTCCCTTGTCCCATTATGTTCTTCACTGTTATTCCTGCCTCCACCTTATACATTAGTCTTTAAAGGGGTGCTAATGGCTGTCTAGAATTATTAATAGATCATTAATTGATATACCATTCCCCAGTAATATTTTCATTATATGAAATTGAACAATCCAATCCTCCAAAACAACCCATCCTCCATATAAACAGTTCGTTATAATAGTAAATAGATAATAGTGCATTAATGAACCGCACTGTTAGTATATTAATACACTATATTAATACACCGCACTTAACATTACCAGCCACAAATTATCTCTCGAAACGATGAATTTTCGATAATGTAACCGATATCCCGTTTTCTTTTACAATTTGGCTTCCACCCAACTCAGGCAAGTTGTCATTATTTCAATATATGTTGTGAACAATTTTGACCAAGATAATCCAATGTTTCTTGTAAAGTGAACACTTCTCAGGAGGTTCTCTGACACAAGAACAGTCACGAGATGAACACATTAGAACACGTTCTCCAACACTATCTGTGGTTGAGTGGTAATAAAGGTTTTGAGAACAAATGGTCCGAGACACTTTGAGTTCTGTAACTACCTCAGACACTCACCAATATTGGAGGAGTGTTGAGTGTGTCTCACTCTAAGACACAACACTCAAGCCGTCTTGCCTCACCCTCAACACTACCGCTGCACCAAGACGTGTCTCCTAACATCACTCTTGCAGTCATCCGGAGGAGAAAACCTTCACACAAACTACACCGACCTTAAAGAACCAGCACCAACACTGACCACCAACTGCTCACTTCGTCTATCAATATAGCACTAGTGATACCACGGACGTCAGACCTCTTTACATTATGCAGCTCTAGCACGGAGCCGCTCCCACCCCCCATAATAGCAGACTGGTACCAGAGTTTTAGGGAGCAACATACAAGGGAAGACTAATGAAGTTCACGTCACTTAAGTATGGCAACAACTGGAGTGACATGATCACAACTTAAAAAATACTCGATGGAATCGACAAGGCAAAATATCTCGGCCCCCCATGACCAGTAAATGTGGGGGGCCCTCGGCTCCCCCAGGGCTAATGAGGGGGGGCCTGGGCTCCCCCAGGACCAATGGCAGTGAATTAATTACCCTCAACAACATTAAGGTAACTGCGGGTCCTGTAATATGTTGTTGACAGACAAGTCGCCGGAAACAACAGTCAAGAGGAACGTACCTTAAGCTGGTGGAGCTGCGTCCCGCGATGAGCTAAAAAAGCCTTACCTGTAATGACAGAAAAAGTCATTATTATATATGCCTAATGAAACTCCTATATACACATTATAATCATATACCACATATATAAATGTGGACTGGTCACCACCTCCGTGTTGGCAGGCTGGAGGCGGAGGTCACCCTTGGCCTCGAGGTGGTCCTTACCTTGTCCTGGAGGATGGTTGTGTGCTCGTAGTGGGGTCAGACACAGGGGTCAGCGCTGGGCGTGGTGGGGTTCAGACACAGGGGTCAGAGCTGGCCGTAGTGGGGTCAGACACTGGGGTCAGCGCTGGGCGTGGTGGGGTCAGACACAGGGGTCAGAGCTGGCCGTGGTGGGGTCAGACACAGGGGTCAGCGCTGGCCGTGGTGGGGTCAGACAAGGGGTCAGCGCTGGCCGTGGTGGGGTCAGAAAAGGGGTCAGCACTGGCCGTGGTGGGGTCAGACAAGGGTGTGGGGTCAGCGTCACCATGTACTCGGGAACCACAAACAAAAGCGGCGGGCCAACATTCACGAATCACTCGCAATTTAAACCACTAAGTTTCTAAGCACTAACATATAGTTCCGTTAACATTTAGTAGCGGCGTGTCCTGCCTTAGTGTCTGGCGCGGTCTCAAATGCATTTTCAGGATTTTGATTTACACGAAACTAGTAATAAAAAACCGGTACACGTGAACCGCAACACTGTAATTGGCTCGTCGTCACACTAGAGGTAACTAACACGCAGTTTATTAAATACCACAACGTCCAGTCTTTATAATTCCGCGTGACCCAACACTTGGGTAGATTGTCAGGTACACTTTGAAGTCTCACAGCCACCACGACACAGCCACCACCACACAGCCACCACTCGCCACCATAAACACCACACTGGCCTGACCCCCCCAGACCAGAGGGCCCAGACAGTCTCATGGTGCCAATCACTGTGTTAATGACACCATATACAGCCAGCAGGTGTTTCCTCCCAGCGCGGCACCACACCATGGACCAGCTGCTCATCTTACTGCACGTCTTCCACTCACATTGCAGTAAGTATTACATCCATTTAATTTAAATGGGAATAAATCAGCTGGTGGTTGTCAACACTGGTTGGGCTCACGTTGACCAGCCGCCGGCTCCCAGGTGCTGGCGTACGAGAATTTCTAGAGCGGTGCTTCTTATCCCGCCTGTCACGGGATAAGTTACTGTTACTGTTACCTGCCTGTTACTTCCTAAAACTCTGGNTGCATTTTCTTCCATATCGTTCACTCAGTATTGTTATTTTACTGTGTAGATTTGGTACTTGGCCCTCCAGTATCTTCCAGGTGTATATTATTTGATATCTCTCTCGTCTTCTTTCTAGTGAGTACATTTGGAGAGCTTTGAGACGATCCCAATAATTTAGGTGCTTTATCGCGTCTATGCGTGCCGTATATGTTCTCTGTATTCCCTCTATTTCAGCAATCTCTCCTGCTCTGAAGGGGGAAGTGAGTACTGAGCAGTACTCAAGACGGGACAACACAAGTGACTTGAAGGTACAACCATTGTGATGGGATCCCTGGATTTGAAAGTTCTCGTAATCCATCCTATCATTTTTCTGGCTGTCGCAATATTTGCTTGGTTATGCTCCCTAAACGTTAGGTCGTCAGACATCATTATTCCCAAATCCTTTACATGCCGTTTTCCTACTATGGGTACATTTGATTGTGTTTTATACCCTGTATTATGTTTAAGGTCCTCATTTTTACCGTACCTGGAATTTATCACTGTTAAACATCATGTTATTTTCTGATGCCCAATCGAAAACTTTATTAATATCAGCTTGAAGTTTTTCAATGTCTTCAGCCGAGGTAATTTTCATACTGATTTTTGTTTCATCTGCAAAGGATGATACGAAGCTGTGACTTGTATTTTTGTCTATATCTGATATGAGAATAAGGAAAAGCAGCGGTGCAAGGACTGTACCCTGAGGTACAGAGCTTTTAACTGCACTTGGACTAGACTGCACTTGGACTAACTGGACTTTTAACTGCACTTGGACTAGATTTTATATGGTTGACCGTTACTCGCCGAGTCCTGTTAGACAGAAAACTGAGTATCCAGCGTCCTACTTTACCGGTTATTCCCATTGACTTCATTTTATGTGCTATCACGCCATGGTCACATTTATCGAAAGCCTTTGCGAAGTCCGTGTATATCACATCAGCACTTTGTTTTTCTTCTAATGCCTCAGTGACTTTGTCGTAGTGCTCAAGTAGCTGTGAGAGGCACGATCTTCCCGCTCGAAATCCATGTTGGCCTGGGTTGTGAAGGTCATTGGTCTCCATGAAATTGGTGACCTGACTCCTAATCACTCTCTCAAATACTTTTATAATGTGCGATGTTAGTGCAACTGGTCTATAATTCTTTGCCAATGCTTTGCTCCCTCCCTTGTGTAGAGGGGCTATGTCTGCTACTTTAAGTGCATCTGGTATCTCCCCCGTGTCCAAGCTCTTCCTCCACACTATACTGAGTGCCTGTGCTACCGGCACTTTGCATTTCTTTATAAATATTGAATTCCATGAGTCTGGACCTGGGGCCGAGTGCATGGGCATGTTTTCAATTTCTCTTTCAAAATTTAGTGCGCTCGTGTTGATATCAGTTATATTTACAGGGGTTTGAATATCCCGCATAAAGAAATTGTCTGGATCTTCCACTTTCATGTTGTTTATTGGAGTGCTAAACATGTCCTCATACTGCTTTTTTAGGATTTCACTAATTTCTTTGTCATCCTCCGTGTATGAACCTTCACTTGTACGAATAGGTCCAATACTGGCAGTGGTTTTTGCTTTGATTTCGCATATGTGAAGAAGTGTTTTGGATTTTTCTTTATGTCCTGAATTGCTTTCTGTTCTAACTGCCTTTCTTCAGTTTCATATGAGTGTTTCAATTTCCGCTCGATTTCTTCAATCTCCCTATTTAAATTATTCCTTCTTTGACGGGAAATTCGTGTCTGCATAAGCAGTTCCGTTATATTTTCCTGCGTTTATAGTGTCGTCTGCGTTCTCTTTCTACGTTGGATCTCATTCTGGCTTTCCTCAAAGGAACATGTTTCAGACAGACTTGATACGCTTCCGAAGTCAGTTTTTCTATTCCTTCTGTAGGACTTGTATTACTTAAAACAGTTTCCCATGGAATGTTTGTAAGTTCCCTGTTTATTATCTCCCAGTCTATCCTTTTATTATTAAAATTGAATTTACTGAATAGCCCCTCTCGCTTTATCAACGTTTTAAGTCTATTCTTCAGTCTCCGTGGTGTAGTGGTAAGACACTCGCCTGGCGTTCCGCGAGCGCTATGTCATGGGTTCGTATCCTGGCCGGGGAGGATTTACTGGGCGCAATTCCTTAACTGTAGCCTCTGTTTAACGCAACAGTAAAATGTGTACTTGGATGAAAAAACGATTCATCGCGGCGGGGGATCGTATTCCAGGGACCTGCCCGAAACGCTTCGCGTACTAGTGGCTGTACAAGAATGTAACAACTCTTGTATATATCTCAAAAAAAAAAATCTTAGTATTGATGGTCGTTTGCACTTCAATGAGCTTGTGATCTGAATATGTGGTATCTGATATCGTAATGTCTCTGATAATGTCTTCATTGTTCGTAAAGACCAGATCTAGAATATTTTCATTTCTCGTTGGCTCTGATATCTGCTCATTGAGTGAAAATTTGTCACAGAATCTAAGTAGTTCTCTAATCTGTGGTTGGTTAGGTCCTGATAGATTCCCTGGTATAATATTATTGTTTGCTATTCTTCACCTGAGACTAGGCAAGTTGAAGTCACCTAGGAAGATAATATCAGGTATCGGGTTCTCCAAATTATCAAGGCTATTCTCTATTTTGTTTATCTGTTCTGTGAATTCCTCAGCCGTTGCATCTGGCGGTTTGTATATTAGAATAATCACTAAATTTATTTTCTCTATTTTTAATCCCAGTATCTCTACCACCTCATTTGTAACGTTAAGGAGCTCCGAGCATACAAGGTCTTCCCTAATATACAGACCCACTCCTCCATGTGACCTAATTTTCCTATCACACCTGTATAGGTTATATCCTGGAATCCAGATCTCACTGTCTAAGAATTCCCCTGCATGGGTTTCTGTGAAAGCTCCAAATACTGCATTTGACTCCGTGAGGAGGCCATTTATGAACTGTACTTTGTTGTTTGTTCTTGTTTTCAGTCCTTGTATGTTGGCAAAGATGAATGAGGTTACTCTATTAGTGATAGTTTGACTGGGAGACTTTTTCGGCAAGCCCATTATGCGTGGACATATTGAGTTTGTTCTGACCAGTGCTGATTGTTGTAGGGCAGTTGCCTGTCGTAGTTGTAGTTCCCTTTGGGTGTGTAATTGTATCTGTATTTCTGGAATGCAAGTGGGTCTGGCATCCAGTTCCATACACTCTCCATGCTCCTCCTTTTGAATTCTCTTTCGGTTTGGTATAAAATATTTATCGAGTTTTCTCCAAATTCATTATCCTGCTTGCCACTCTTTATGTAGCGTTCCGTGCCTTTCACGTGAAAGTATGGGCAGCTGAGGTCATAGCATTTTCTGTCCTCCAGTGAGTTTTGGCACATGTCAGGATGGAAAAACCTACATATTGATCCAAATCGACACTCACCTTTCCTAAGCATATTTAAACATTTTTTGGGATGTTGTTAACTGTATTCTAATCCTTTCTTATTACCAGCATATCTATGTCTGCATATGCCCTTTGCATAAAATTTGCACAAGTCTGTCCTTCTGTTCTGACTCACTCTATCGGGAACCGTCGTAGTGTCTGTACCTATCGAGCTGTCAGTTACACTTTCTAGTTTACTGTCATCTACATCCGGGCCTACTGAGTCAGAGTTTACAACTTCCTGAGTTTCTGCCTCAGTTTCATCCCTGACTATAGCCTCCGCCCCTGGTATAGTAGAATTGTTGTTGTTCCTTTCCCACTCCTTCTGGATGGGTGGTAGGCTTTTAATGAACGATGTTTTCCGTTCATGCGTCATGTTATCTAAGGTTTTTTAGGATATTCCAAGCTGGCTGGTCATGTTTACACACCCAGAGCAAGTGGCCAGCTCTCAGTGCCGCTGTGTTACTCACTCCTGCACAAGCCGAATGAAATCTATTCTTACAGATATAACATTCAATTCCCGTTGCCTTCGACTTTAAGGAGTTGTTACAGTGGCCACAAATTTGTTTATTTACTCCCATTTTGCCTTGTTTGGTGTATATAAGTATATATTTATAATATTATAAGTATACCGTATATTTGTAATAATGTATGTGTTTATTTGTTCTACAGTATGGTCAGTACTTATCGCACGGTCGAGGGTGAGGGTCCCAGAGGCTGTATAGTTGACACGGTGTTGTCCCAGGCCGCGGCTGGAGGCCCTCAGTTGCCAGTTACTTGGGTTATAACACTGATATAGTAATTCGCCTGTATTACAATAAGGGATTTTCTGCTTTATTTCCGACTTGCAATAGTATTCACTTTCTCTATTACTAATTTCTCGAACCACATTCCCCTATTACACTTGTTGGAAACCAATTTGTTAGTAAGCACATACACACGGTTGGCACACGGGACGTGGGTCTATGGGGTGGGTCCCTTCTCCACGAAGAAGTGAGTCGGTGACTCGGGTCCGGCGAGACCTCCTTCCACCTCCCGTACTAACTCAGGAAACTGTTCCTTTTGCAGCTCACCTAGACGGGTGCGGTCGATACCTAGAGGACTGGTGACAGTAACTTGGACACTCTTATCCGACCCTTCCTCACCTGTCGCTTGTCCTCTGGCCTCTTCTCGGAACAAATGATCGAGCCCCAGGTCACCCGGCATGTTCTCTTCGGCGTGACTGGATCCATTCACATCATCTTCCATGACGTCTCGTCCTGACGTCACCGCGCATACCGGAAATGCCACTCTCGTAATTTCTGTTTTGCCACTGCTGGCGCCCGTCCTGCTGCTCTGTCGATAGGGTTGTATACACTCCTCACCCTTAATCAAATTCGGGAGAACACATCCCCCACAGGAGTCGTTCCCTAGGATCACCTGAGCTTCCATCCTGGGCAGTAAAGCACAGACCCCTACCACGAGAGTCTGACAACCATAGTCTGAATTAAGAGTCACCTTATGAAGGGGCATCCTCACTTGTCCCCCTAACGTCCTTATCAGGGCTTCCCCTGTACTGGAACTTCTGTAGTCCTCGGGGAAGAGGGATTCACTAACAAGGGTGAAGTCGGATCCAGTGTCCCTCAGCATCCTTGCTGGCACAGGATCAGCTCCTCTTATCTTCACCGTCCCCTCACACACAAAGGGGTGAATCCTCTTCTCCCTTATCACTGGAAATCACCTGAATTATCGTTGGCTTCTTTGCTTCCTATCCTCGCGAAAGCCACGTTCCCTCCGTGCCTTGGGCGACTGCACTCTCTTGCAAAGTGTCCTCGTCCCTCACAATTGTAACACCGACCACCTCTCCTGGGCGACCCTCTACCAGTCACCCTGGTAGCATCAATGGTAGAGGTTCCCTGGGTCCTCCTAGGACTCCCCGTCGCCGGTTCCCGGGCAGCAGCACTCGCTCCCGAGCTAGGTCCACTGCTCACAGCTTGGGGCTTCCTCCCCGCGTCCCTTGAGCTCTTGAACCGGGTTACTTCATCGGGCACATTACTCTTGGGAGAATCCCCACCCGCCCTCGCTCCTCCTGAACTCCTAAAGTTCCCTCCCGACCTGAGGTAAGGCGAGTGTCTGGGTGGCCCCTCCCTCCTGAGATGTAGTGCCTCCTCCAGCATGTCGGCTCGGTCCGCTGCAGCCTTCAGGTCCTTAATACCTGCTTCTCTCACCCTTACTCGCAACTCAGGATGGAGCACTGACATAAACTTCTCCATCACTATCAGCCGTTTGATATCATCCGCTGAACCCGCTTCCTCCGCCTTCAACCATCGTAGGAATTTCCATTCCATATCCCTGGCGGTCTCGGCGTAAGACTTTCCCATCGCTCTCGTACATTCTCTGAACCGCTTCCGGTACATCTCCGGAGTCAGCCGGAATGAGCGGAGCACCGCATTCTTAATCGCGTCGTAACTAGCACACTCCTCTAGGTCCAGCATGTTGTAGGCTTCCCGGGCCTCACCAGTCAACCTGCCCTGGACCAGAGCAGCCCAATCATCTTCTGGCCACTCCTTCAGAGTTGCTATCTGTTCAAAGTGTTCGAAGAACGCCTCAGCTTCTTGTGGTTCGAACGTAGGTAAGTCACGTTCCCTTACCTTGAAGTCATCCCGCCGTGCAGGTAGTGAGGGCAGACCACGCTCAATGCGACGCAATTCGACTTCTTTCTTTGCCTTTATCTTCTCCAGTCGCAGTTGTCTCTCTCCTTCTTCTCGCCGCAGCCCAGCTTCACGTTCCTCTCGTCACAGCTGGACTTCCAGTTGCATCTTCATTATTTCCAGATGCAGGCTCCTCTTACTACAGCTGGACCTTCCACTGCTCCCATGTTCACTGTGAATTTTCTCCACACTGGTAGATGCTTGGGGTGGCTCTAGTCGGGACAGTTCACCTTGCGACGGCTCTCCTTGGTTCCTCTCCTGTTGCCTCCTCTCGAGCTGTGAGCTGTGCCATGATCTCTATCCTTCGCTCCGCTTCCTTAATCGTCCTCAATCGGATCCCAAAGCTGTTTGCCACTTGTTGGAGCTGGGCCTTGGTACACTCTGCCAAAATTCTCTCATCCCTTGTCTCAATAAATTTCTTTATTTTATCCTCCTCCATCTCTATATCATCGAGCATACACGACAGCACAGACAAGTTAGTAGGTACTAATTTCACCGTTTCAGTCCCTTAGATGGTTGGGTAACAGTACCACTGAATTCACTGGCCACACTGTAGTAGTACCCTAGCAACACTGTCTTGAAATTTTGGGCAACGCTGTAGCTTGATTAACACACCCTGGCAACACTGTAGCCTGATCCACGCTTCCTGGCGAAATTTCCAGTTCTTGGCTACCGTGGTTCGAATCCTGGCGAGGTCGCCAGTTCATCTCATGGGGGTGGGTCGGGGTATTCTACTACTAGTAGTATTTTACTACTAAAGTATTAATGTCATATTGCCACATACATAAGTAAATATCGTGGCCTATCTAGCCTACTCACAGGAGGGGAGGGCAATGCCCACCTCCGCAGGTTTTTGCTTCACCACTGAAGGGGTGCCACTGACTCACCCTGGAAGCCCTTCAGTCAACCACGGGGTAACTGCTATCAGCAGTTCCGGCCTAGACCTGTGGAGGAGTGAAGGAAGACTCGGGCTTACCTATAACAATAACCTCCCTGAGTTTTGCCTGCCAGACATAAAGGTCACAGGAACTCTTTCCCGCCTGTTTCCTACTATCTTCTTCTAACAAGGTCGCCAGCTGGGTTAGTATATCTGCACCCAGCGATGCAGTTCAGTTGGTGGTATTCTATGCTGTTTGTTGCCAGAGTGTTGGTACTCCCATAGATCTGCTATTGGACTGTCAGCCCAGGGTACTCTCCCATGAAGGTCTGTGTGGCTTACCTCTCTCAGCCACTACGTTACTTGTTGCCACCATTCAGGCTCTGATACTGATCGGATGGCTATGGGTACACTTTTATACAAGTCTGTGCTGTTTTACCACTCTCCAGGCAATAAGAACTTCTATAGAGAACGTGGAGTTCCCTCGGTGGTACTATGATAACCTTCGTGTAGGCTCATAGAGAAATATTACAATGGAGGCACACTTAAACACAATGATAAAATGTGTGAATTTACCGACACCAATTACATGATCACACATACAATCGCAAGCAATACATGAAAATGAAAATATGGATAATAAATCTGGAGATCGTCAGCAACTCTTCTTCATCACCTCCAACACTCCTTCAACTGGGCAGATTAGACAGGAGTCACACTATCTCTCACAGAAGGGCTCTTCACCACGTCGGCACCTCTTCTTAAACTGTCCTGCCGTCCACACACACTGTCCTCTAAACAGTCCTGGACACAAGCTGCCCTGCAGCCTATTCTACTACTAAAGCATTAATGTCATACTGCCACATACATAAGTAAATATCGTGGCCTATGTAGCCTACTCACACAAATGGTAATTGGAGGGAAATTTGATCTACCTTTACATTCCTGGCTCACGACGCTGCCCCTCGATGGTGTGAGGTTCCCACGCTTCCTGAGTCGATCTTGACGATCCAGAACGTTCCACAGGTGACGTGAAGCCTTGCTCATCGCCGTTCCAATCCCGAGATTCAGCTATCCCAATCCTGGTTCACCAATGGGCACTGAGCTAATCACTATATTCACACACTCGTCCCTTCCACAAGCGTTGCTCCTTGTCCTAGGAACGGTGTCGTCCCTCCAAAACCCTCAGTGGATGTGACCCAGTCACAGCTAGGCCTGCCCGCTGCACCTTCCAGACCCTCTTCATCCAGCGGCGCCGCCTAGCATCGTCGCCGACTATTTTCAAAGTTTGGCACTCCTCTGCTCAATTAACTTGGTTCCTTTTTGCTTCCAGAAGCGCAGGTCTCCAATATCTATGGTGTGCTGCGATGGCTAGTTTAATCCACTGAATAAGGCTTGTAGAGCCTCAAATTCTTGAGAGCTGACCGAGGCGCGTCCTCTCACCTCTTAGTCAGGTCAACTCTGACGTTGGCGCCGCCCGGGGCACTCGGCGACTTCACAGCGGCTCTGATTGGTCGCCTGCGACCTAAGTTGGCCAATCTGCGATCGGCTAGTGTCCCTACAAAACGTCATCTGCAGGTAGGGGATACTCTTTCATTTATATCAGGGCGCCACTTTCCCCTTTACCTACAACTCACAACGTAAATTTCTCCCTGATTGGCGGCCCGGATAAATCGCCACCACATATACAAGACACTTCCCTTGTACCTCAGAGATCAGTAGGGAGAGTTGCTATGCACTCTTAAAGGCAGGCAAACTAAAAGGATAGGAAGGGCACCGTAACATACCCGCTGGATTAACCCTTAAATGGCGCATAGCTATATACCATTTGACACCCACAGGCGCATACAAAAAAAAAAAAAAAAAAATTATTTTTTCTTCCTAACCTGTTAATTTGTGTTCACTGATCACGGGAAAAATAATAAAAAAATCGTAAGTTGAATATATTGGCCGCTATAGGGCAGGGAAGTCTGGCACAAAACAGGCGCTCACTCAGCATGCGTCCCAGGCGGTCTGTTGATCGCCAGCTGTCAGGCCGGAGTTGCCACAAAGAGATAATTGCCTAATTATTTCAATGTCTCTGATTGATTTTTCGTAGTTTTTTGCTGTAATATTATTCAATAGTGTGTAGTGTGATATATTTATATAATGAAATGGGTGAATCATCGCTGTACTCAAAAATATGGTGTGCATATTGTTGATTCAATTATGTTCATCAAACAGTGAACAAATACTTTGTCGGTTGTTACACTATATACACAGGTTATATATAAGTATCTGCATGTTTTGTTCACCATAACGAACCACTAAGTTG
This sequence comes from Procambarus virginalis, assembly GCA_020271785.1. Taxonomy (NCBI): domain Eukaryota; kingdom Metazoa; phylum Arthropoda; class Malacostraca; order Decapoda; family Cambaridae; genus Procambarus; species Procambarus virginalis. The sequence continues at coordinate 1,079 of WNGS01000096.1, read as the reverse complement.
CTATTATGAGTCAAAAAAGTAACGAGGAGTGACCGCCGTGTACCAGCCAGCCACTCACGCCCTCCCTCAAGTCATCTGACTCGCCCACATTCTCCTCCCACAATACTGTTTTTGCTTTTATTCACTATATACAGACGCTATATATAAGTATCTACATTCGTGTTCACCATAACGAACCACTAAGTTGGTATGCTGAGTGGCAGTGGCAGCCCGCCACTGGCTGCCACTGCCACTGATGGACCTCACAGTCAGCTGATGGCTGCCGCCCTCAAGGCCACACGCACTATATTTCTCCTCCAACAATACTGCTTGTGGTGTTATTACGCTATATACACACATTATATATAAATATCTACCGGTTTTATTCACCAAACTTGTACAAGTAAACTGGTATGGTGCCCAAAGACGTGATCACCAGTAAACAACACGATAATTCCTGCAGACGACGCTCCTCTCACCAAAATGGCGGCTCCCAACCTCCTACTCTTGCTGTTTATACTCTCTATACACACGTTATATATAAGTAGCTACATTTGTGTTCACCATAACGAACCGCTAAGCTGGTATGGTGAGTGCAGTCAATAAAAGGTGGCCACACACAGTCAGATAACAACGCCACCACCCTCCCTCCCACAGCATTACTCCTCCCTCCATGGAGCACAGCGCTAAATATCATCACAATCCTCTTATTATCAGACCCATGGTCAGTTTTATCACAGTCAGGGGTCTTCTGTAATAATATTATCGCTACATAATAGCATGAACAAGTATATTATGGCATTTTTAGGCGATGCTGTGGTCACAAGCTGAACAGCAGTGCTGTGAGCTCATGCTGCGTGCGTCAGGCTTGGTAGCTTACTCGATACTGAGGCCCCTAACACCCGGGAGTTTGGCCCACGATTTTTTTTAAAAATGGCGTCTGTTTACAAGAGCCCTGATGAAGGTGTGGTGAACCCCGTGTATCCGCGGGCCGTTTAAATCTTGCGTAGTACTCCAACGCATCATATGATGCGACGCGCAATTTTCTGCAAGTCGGTCAACGCATCATATGATGCGATGCGCAATTGAAGGGTTAAAAA
>WNGS01000093.1:21956-32888 GCA_020271785.1 Procambarus virginalis | reverse complement strand
TGGTTGGGCAGGGCGTTGTTTATTTGTGGTCACACAGGCGGATGGTGTTTATTTGTGTGTCAACAGGCGGGGTGTTTCATTGTGTTCAGGTCGTTTTGGTTCACCGGGATTTGTGCCATCGTGTTTATGTTGTACTCACCTTGTACTAGCTATTTGTGCTTGCGGGGTTGAGCTATGGCTCTTTTGGTTCCGCCTCTCAACTGTCATCAACGGTGTACAGATTCTGAGCCTAATGGGCTCTACTCATATCTACAATTTAAGAACTGTGTATGGCGTCAGCCTCTCCACATCCGTACATTCGACTTCGCTAATGCATTCCATCGTAACTACTCTGACACGCTGAAAAGTTCCTTCTATATCTCTCTGTGCTTCTATGTTGGGAACTTCTAGCTGTCCACCTGTGTCCCCTAGTGCGTGTGCCCCCTCGACCCTGATTACGGTTAGTTAAGGTGTTAAACAGCCTGTCTCTTTCAACCCTGTCGCTTCCCCTTTGAGAATCTTGAATGTGGTGATCCTGTCCCCGCCTAACCTGACTTTCTTAGTCTATCTCAACGAAGTGAGGATGGTTTAAGTTCCTGCAGCTCGCTCCATCGTAGTCATAGCCTTCTCAGCTCGGGATACTTAGTACTCTCTTAGCGTGGCAAACCTTGTGAACCTTTTCCCAGCTTCGTCTTTGCTTGACAGATACGGAGCTCATGCTGGAGGCCGCATACTCCGGATTGGTCTATACATATGTGGTGTAATAGATTCTGAATGATTCCTTACACAAGTTTTCTAATGCCTGTTCTTGATGTTAGACCACCGTGGCATATGCGCTAGACGTTATTCTTGTTATGTGAGCTTCAGTGTGATCAGGTATGGGTGTGTATCAACCCTAGGATCTTTCTCTCTCTATGGTACCTCTTGAAGTTATTCATCTTCCCATAATGATACTTGTATCTGGTCTACTCAGGATTCCTACCCTATCTCATCTTCACATTACATTTGCGGTTGGTCATGTTTGTCGTGGTTGGGGGGGGTGAGTTAAACTCTGAACAGACCATTGAATCCTTTTGGTTTCGGACCATTCCTGGCAGCTTGCCGGTCTCTTGCCGTATACAAGCTGTCGCGTCAGGCTCTGTCTTATAAATCCTTCTATTATTTCTGTGCAAGATTCTGCTCATCATACATTGCGCGGATATGAGTCCTCTCGCCTTCCCCTCGGGCGATTATTTACGTTATAATCAGACACTAGATGGTCCCAGGTCCGTATCCTCTTTTTTTGTTTCAGGGACTCCTTACCTGGTTTACTGCTGTACGCTTCCCCAGTCCTGAGGTCCTTCTACCCCTTTTCATTTCTGGAGATCTTCGTGCTTCCTTATGGCTTCAGGCACAAGTCCCATTACCACTGAGAGCGCCGTCCTACTGTTACTGTCCTGGCTCTGTTACCTACCAGCTTTATGCACCTGGCTAACTTTATGGGCTGGATCATTGTTCAAGTCTCCCCCCCTTTTCCTACCAGTTCCTTATAATTATGCCAGGATCCGGCACATCCGACTGGTCTCAAGTTACCTTTAGCCCTACATCCTCTGTCACCTAGTGTCGGTAATTTTATCCCCTTACCTGTAGGCAAGATTCCCTCCCGAACCGTGTTGTAGGTGTTGATCATCTCCCAGCTTCTTCTCTTCATTGATTTTTGTCCTCTAGGTATTTTTTTATCTGCTACAGTGATTCTTCTCCATCACCTTGCGAATGGGTTAATATACAGTTTTAGGATCCAGCTTGGCCTGTTACATTTTACCATGTGCCCTTGTCTCACCCTTTTATAGTATATTGGTGATACATGTAGCTCCTGTACTGCTATATCCTTTACTGGTAGTTCTCCCAGTACCGTGCATCTACTATACACTTATGGTAGCAGGTTGGTATAGCACATTGCAACTCCTGGTCACCCGTTCACTACCCATGGGCGGAAGTACTTTTCCATTTCGCGGTTGGCCCACCTTAGGTACATTTTCTCATCATCACAGCGCCATGTAGGGTACTTATTAGACTCTCTCTTGTCATTTCGCACACCTATTCCAATGGCGTACGAGTATGCCTGCCACACTTCTCCCAGTCAGCCGTGATATCTCGCCTTGTTCTATTAAAGACCATTCTACGGGAACCTTTTGTTCAGTTCTTACACACTCCTTGTGTACCTTTCTCTGTAGTACCGTCTTAATCTAGGGGATGCTCCATCCCTCAGGTTAATCACCTGTTTCCTTTCACTGCGTCCTTCCTCGCTGATTGGAGGCTCCGTGTAGTCCAGTCTTCAGAGTCAGTCTTGATCTTGGCTAGCTCTATCATTTTACATCACCTTCTTTCTCATGCTGCCTTACTCACACTGACCTTTTACTGCAGAATTCCTGGTTATGCTCTGTGGCTATCCTCTCTGCTACTGTATCCCTAGGTGTATCTGTTATTACGAAGTTCCCATGCCACTAGTTGTTCAGCATCTTTTGTCTTTCGCTACATCCCTGAGTTTGTAATTACCCTGATTCTTCCTTTGACTTCTCTGTGTTCTCTGTTGGGGTCTGGGACAACCTAGCTCTACTTATACCTCCTGCCATTTTTGGGATCCTAGTCCCCATCATTTCTGTTTTAGTAGGACTTGCGTTCCGATTCTGTGTCCCAATGTATCCCATAGGAATTATTCATCTCCTCATAGATACCCTTTCTGTACGCAAGGGGGTAACCATGTTGGTGTTTCCCAGTTCTTTTTTGGGGGTGATAATGCCTAGATCAACCAGGTACTCACAGCTCTATACACTCTGATCAATCAGTCACCAATGGGGCGTCCAAACTTAACTTACTTATTATATCCGACTCATATTAGGTAGTAAATATCAAAATACCAGCAAGGCTGGTTACATCCCCTCCTCCTCTCATTCTTGCTGGTCCCTTGACGTGTTGAAGCTTAGAAAATTTATTTAATTTTTATTCTTTTTATGTTGTTAGTACTGTTGACATCCATAGCAGCTTAGCTCTCCACGTGTCTGGGACTCTTATCGTGTGTGTGTTCTCGAGTTGTTCCTATCGCCCGGTTAGGTCTTGTTTTCTACCAATAGTGGTTGCCAGCCCCTGTCCCTCTTCCAATTCTATCTTCCATATGGTTGGATTACTTAAATTAAGACAAGTCTCCAGAGGATTATGAGAAGTCTGGAATCCTTGTTCTGCTCTTTCCTAGCTGTAATATTTTCTTTTTATATCTCCTACTTGTCTTCTTTTCTCTTTAGGTAGGTTCATTTTCTCCATCTACTCCTACGCGTAGTCTCTTCTGTTCTTTTTTTAGTTCTTGTTCTAATGCACCGGGGTCTGAGACTGGCGTTTTTCTGGTTCGTTCCCCTTATCTACGTACCTTTCTCGAGATCTTCATTTAGGTCAGGTGTTTACGTGCCTTTTTTATGCGTTTTTTGTCCTGCAGCCACAGAACTGCTCTCTCTATTATTAGTATGGTTGGCCAGTTGTTTCTCATATTTCCTGGGGCTTCTGTCATTCGGTGGGGGGGGTTATATGGGAGTCTTACTATTGTAATTATTCTTGTCCTCCAGTGCAATGGCGCCCTGATATGTAGTTCGCCTTGCTGAAAACTTCACAGTGCTGAATTATACCATCTCTTCGAAACTCAAGCCTTCTCTTTAGTAGCAAAGCCACACACCTCTCCTCTCCCTTCTATTTTCTTTTACTCAGCTACAGTTAGTAAGGCCCTGTGGAATAAACAACTAACGGCTTGCATTTTGAGGCTCGTTTATGCGGTAGGTAAATTTATATATTAGGAAGTGTTTTCATTAGCTTTGTTTTTTTGAGTGCTATTATGTCTGGGTTGTTCTCTAGTATCCTCACATCGCCCAAGTTCACTAGGTTTTATTTGTAAATCCCATCCTATGTTAGTGTACTCGCTTGAAGCTCCTTTCTCTGTTCATGTTTACATAGCCCTTAATCTTGGCGGTTAGGTCACTACGCATTTTTTCATTTTTATTGAATATATTCTATGGTGTGGGAAGCTGGTTCCTTTCTTCGTGGGTTAGAGAGGATAGCTGTCTGTGAGGTATGGTTTTGGATTTGCGCGCGCAGTTTTGTAGTTTTACGGCTAGCATATTGTTCCTCATAACGGCTTCTTAGATTAAGTATCCTTCTACCGCGCCTAGGAGCCTGTTTTAGGTCTTCTATATATGGTTAGCCTCAGGAGGTTAACGGGGTGCGTCTACTGAATAGGTAGGCTTCCTAGTAGAAGTCTCAGGTTATGTCTCGGTCTATGCGTCCTTTAAATCTTAGTAAGGAGCCCTAAAGTTTAGGTCCATACGGCTCTCTAGCGGTAATTATAGGCTCTTTTATAATCCTAGGTCTTAAGGGCCTTAGAGTCTAATAGTTAGGTTACGGCTTTAAGTTCTACGGTAAGTCTATCACCGTGTATAGGTTTAGTGGAAGGCTATTACGCCTGAATACGGCTTACGCTGTTACGTATAGTTAGGTTTACGGTTGGGTTCTTAGTTAGGTTAGGTTCAGCATTAAGGTTATTATCCTTTAGGTTCAGCGTATATAGGTAGGTTAGCGTTACGGTTAGTAGCGTTAGAGTTAGGTTAGGAGTAGGTCTACTGCTTAAGCCAGCTCTATACACGGCTTAGGTATGTTACGTTTTAGGTTAGTTTTCCCAGTGTAAGGTCGCGTCTAGCCAGGTGGAGTTTTGAGGGGTGTGAGGCAGGGCTGGAGTCTTAGCTTATGGGTGGGGTGTTTTTTATTTTAATTGGGGAGGGTCGTACTCTGGGTGTGGAGGGGGGAATAATTGGATCGGGGGTAGTGTGCGTTTCTTTGTTTGTGTGTGTTAAGGAGATTAGGGGACATGGAGGATACGGGGGTTGATGTGGGGGAAGGAGCCAGGCAATAGGGAGGTATGGATGAAGGTTGAAGTGGGGGGGGACCTGGGGTGGGAAAGGTGGACGGGGGGACATGATGCTTGGACTGGGGTAATGTTCTAGTCTTTAAAGCGCTAACCTAATAGGGCCTAAGTCCCTCCTGTTTTAAGCTCCTTAACCGTTCGATAGGGTCCTAAGTGTTTCCCGAGTAAGGTGCGCGTGGGATGGTATTTTTTGTGTCCTAATAGGTTTGTTCTCAGTTTTAGGGTAGGTTCCTTAATATCCTTAATAGACTCTCTTTAATTTTTCCATAAGCGTTTTTCGTTTCGGTGGTTCAGAATGGGGTGTGTATGTAGTAGTTACCTTCGAAAGTGGAGGATCGTTACTATAGGACTTAGGGAGGGTTTTAATGGGTTGGGTAGAATGGTAGTTAGTTAGGAGGAGAAGGTAGGTATAAGGGTTTCTATGCAGATACGGGGGTGGGGTGTTGCCCCCCCCCCCCCTATGGTGTTGTTGCTGGAGATGCTGGTTTGGGTTCCCCTCTTATTGTCTGCGTTTGGGAACTGCATGTTGTTGGGGGCTGTTTCCACCTGTGTCCACTTGTTCGTGTCCCACCAGTGTTGAATAGTTTATCCTTGTTTACCCGGTCGATTCCTTTGAGGATTTTGTAGGTTGTGATCATGTCTCCCCTTACTCTTCTGTCTTCCAGTGTCGTAAGGTGCATTTCCCGCAGCCTTTCCACGTAACTCGTGCCTCTTAGTTCTGGGACTAGTCTAGTGGCATACCTTTGGATTTTTTCCAGCTTCGTCTTGTGCTTGACAAGGTACGGCTCCATGCTGGGGCCGCATACTCCAGGATTGGTCTTACATATGTGGTGTACAAGATTCTGAATGATTCCTTACACAGGTTCCTGAACGCTGTTCTGATGTTAGCCAGCCTCGCATATGCCGCAGACGTTATTCTTTTTATGTGGGCTTCATTAGACAGGTTTGGTGTGATATCAACTCCTAGATCTTTCTCTCTGTTCCTTTCATTAAGTACTTTACTCCTATTCTGTATCCTGTGTCTGGCCTCCTATTTCCACTGCCTAGTTTCATTACTTTGCATTTACTCGGGTTAAACTTCAACAGCCATTTGTTGGACCATTCACTCAGTCTGTCTAGGTCATCCTGTAGCCTCCTACTATCGTCGTCCGTTTCAATCCTTCTCATAATTTTTGCATCATCGGCAAACATTGAGAGAAACGATTCTATACCCTCTGGGAGATCACTTACATATATCAGAAACAGTATAGGTCCAAGGACTGACCCCTGCGGGACTCCACTCGTAACGTCTCGCCAATCTGAGACCTCACCCCTCACACTGACTCGATGTCTCCTGTTGCATTAGTACTCCTGTATCCAACGGAGTACCTTCCCTTTCACTCCAGCCTGCATCTCCAGCTTTTTCACTAGCCTCTTGCGTGGCACTGTATCAAAGGCTTTCTGACAATCCAAAAATATGCAGTCTGCCCACCCTTCTCTCTCTTGGCTTATTTTTGTTGCCTGGTCGTAGAATTCAAGTAACCCTGTGAGGCAGGACCTGCCATCCCTGAATCCATGTTGATGCTGTGTTACAAAGTTCTTTCGCCCTAGGTGCTCCACTAGCTTTCTTCGCACAATCTTCTCCATCAGCTTGAATTGTATGCAGGTTAGGGACACTGGCCTGTAGTTCAGTGCCTCCTGTCTATCCCCTTTCATGTATATCGGGACTACGTTAGCTTCTTTCCAAATTTCTGGCAGTTCCCCTGTTGCCAGTGATTTGTTATACACTATGGAGAGTGGGAGGCACAGTTCTTCTGCTCCTTCCTTTAGTATCCAAGGGGAGATTCCATCTGGGCCTATAGCCTTTGTCACATCCAACTCTAGTAAACACTTCCTTACTTCCCCGCTGGTAATCTCAAACTCTTCCAGTGGTTCCTGGTTAGCTATTCGCTCTCTTATCTCTGGGACTTCTCCTTGCTCTAAGGTGAAGACCTCTTGGAATTTCTTATTCAGTTCCTCACACACTTCCTTGTCGTTTGTAGTGAGTCCTTCTGCCCCTATCCTTAATTTCATAACCTGTTCCTTTACTGTTGTTTTTCTCCTGATGTGGCTATGCAGCAATTTAGGCTGAGTCTTTGCCTTGCTTGCGATGTCATTTTCGTATTGTCTTTCTGCCTCTCTTCTCATTCTGACATATTCGTTCCTGGCATTCTGGTATCTTTCTCTGCTCTCCAGTGTCCTGTTATTCCTATAGTTTCTCCATGCACTTTTACTTTGCTGCTTAGCTAGCCTACATCTCTTATTAAACCACGGATTTCTCATCTTCATTTCACTGTTTTCCTTTTGGGCTGGGAAAAACTTGTTTGCTGCGTCCTTGCATTTTTTTGTGATGTAGTCCATCATATCTTGGGCCGACTTTTCCCTGAGCTCTGTTTCCCATGCTATATCTGTTAGGAATTTCCTTATCTCCTCATACTTTCCCTTTCGGTATGCTAACCTTTTGGTTTCGGTATCCCTCCTCGAGTTCAATAACCCTTCTTCAATCAGGTACTCAAACACCAATACACTGTGGTCGCTCATTCCTACTGGGGCCTCAAAACCGATTTCTCTTATGTCAGAGTCGTTCAGGGTGAAGACCAGGTCGAGTCTCGCTAGTTCGTCATGTCCTCTCATCCTTGTGGGTTCTCTGATATGCTGGGTTAAGAAGTTTCTAGTCACCACCTCCAGTAGTTTGGCTCTCCACGTATCCTCGCCTCCATGCGGTTCCTTGTTCTACCAATCAATCCTCCGTGATTGAAGTCCCCCATGATGAGCAGGTGGGATCTATTTCTACAGGCAGCAGAGGCTGCCCTCTCAATTATAGTGTTAACTGCCATGTTGTTGTTTTCATACTCTTGACTGGGTCTTCTGTCATTTGGTGGAAGGTTATATATTACTGCTACTACTATCCTTGGTCCTCCCATTGTCATGGTGCCTGCTATGTAGTCTCTGAATCCCTCACAGCCCGGGATGGCCATCTCCTTAAAATTCCATTCCTTTCTCATGAGTAGGGCCACTCCGCCTCCTCCCCTACCTTCCCTCTCTTTCCTTATTACTGTGTACTCCTGGGGAAATACGGCATTCGTTATGATTCCAGAGAGTGTCACAGTGTTTGTGTCACAGGCGGGGAGTTTATTGTGTGTGTCGCAGGCGGGGTGTTTATTGCCTGTGTCACAGGCGGTAGTGTTTATTGTGTGTCACAGGCGGGGGTGTTTATTGTGTGTCACAGGCTGGGGTGTTTATTGTGTGTCACAGGCGGGGGTGTTTATTGTGTCACAGGCGGGGGTGTTTATTGCCTGTGTCACAGGCGGTAGTGTTTATTGTGTGTCACAGGCGGGGGTGTTTATTGTGTGTCACAGACAGGGGTGTTTATTGTGTGTCACAGGCAGGGGTGTTTATTGCGTGTCACAGGCAGGGTTGTTTATTGAGTGCCACAGGCAGGGATGTTTATTGTGTGTCAGAGGCAAGGTTGTTATTGTGTGTCACAGGCAGGGTTGTTTACTGTGTGTCACAGGCAGTTGTGTTTATTGAGTGTCAAAGGCAGTGTGTTATTGTGTGTCACAGGAGGGGGTGTTTATTGTGTGTCACAGGCAGGGTTGTTTATTGTGTGTCACATGCAAGGTTGTTTATTGTGTGTCACAGGCAGGTGTGTTTATTGTGTGTCACAGGCAAGGTTGTTTATTGTGTGTCACAGGCAGGGTTGTTTATTGGGTGTCACAGGCAGGGTTGTTTATTGTGTGTCACAGGCAGGGTTGTTTATTGTGTGTCACAGGCAGGGTGTTTATTGTGTGTCACAGGCAGTTGTGTTTATTGTGTGTCAAAGGCAGTGTGCTTATTGTGTGTCACAGGAGGGGGTGTTTATTGTGTGTCACAGGCAGAGGTGTTTATTGTGTGTCACAGGCAGGGGGTGTTTATTGTGTGTCACATGCGGGGGTGTTTATTGTGTGTCACATGCGGGGGTGTTTATTGTGTGTCACAGGCGGGGGAGTTTATTGTGTGTCACAGGCGGGGTGTTTATTGTGTGTCACAGGCGGGGGTGTTATTGTGTGTCACAGGCTCGGGTGTTTATTGTGTGTCAAATGCGGGGGTATTTATTGTGTGTCAAAGGCTGGGTGTTTATTGTGTGTGTGTCACAGGCGGGGAGTTTATTTTGTGTCACAGACGGTGTGTTTATTGTGTGTCACAGGCGGGGTGTTTATTGTGTAACACAGGCATGGGTGGTTGTTGTGTGACACAGGCATGGGTGTTTATTGTGTGTCACTGGCAGGGGTGTTTTGTGTGTCACAGGCTGGGTGTTTATTTTGTGTCACAGGCGGAGTGTTTATTGTGTGTTACAGGCAGGGGTGTTTATTGTGTGTCATAGGCAGGGGTGTTTATTGTGTGTCCCAGGCATGGGTGGTTGTTGTGTGACACTGGCAGGGGTGTTTATTGTGTGTCACAGGCTGGGGGTTTATTGTGTGTCGTAGGCAGGGGTATTTATTGTGTGTCACAGGCAGGGGTGTTTATTGTGTGTCACAGGCAGGGGTGTTTATTGTGTGTCACATGCAAGGGTGTATATTGTGTGTCACAGGCAGGGGTGTTTACTGTGTGTCATAGGCAGGGGTGTTTATTGTGTGTCAGAGGCGAGGGTGTTTATTGTGTCACAGGCGGGGGTGTTTATTGTGTGTCACAGGCAGGGGGTGTTTATTGTGTGTCACAGGCGGGGGGGGGGTGTTTATTGTGTGTCACAGGAGGGGGTGTTTATTGTGTCACAGGCAGGTGTGTTTATTGTGTGTCACAGGCGGGGAATTTATTGTGTGTCACAGGCGGTGGGGTGTTTATTGTGTGTCACAGGAGGGGGTGTTTATTGTGTGTCACAGGAAGGGGTGTTTATTGTGTGTCACAGGCGGGGTGTTTATTTTGTGTCACAGGCGGGTGTGTTTATTGTGTGTCACAGGCAGGGGTGTATATTGTGTGTCACAGGAGGGGTGTTTATTGTGTGTCACGGGCAGGGGTGTTTATTGAGTGCCACAGGCAGTGATGTTTATTGTGTGTCAGAGGCAAGGTTGTTTATTGTGTGTCACAGGCAGGGATGTTTATTGTGTGTCACAGGCAGGGGTGTTTATTGAGTGCCACAGGCAGTGATGTTTATTGTGTGTCAGAGGCAAGGTTGTTTATTGTGTGTCACAGGCAGGGAAGTTTATTGTGTGTCACAGGCACTTATGTTTATTGTGTGTCACAGGGTGGGGAGTTTATTGTGTGTCACAGGCGGGGGTGTTTATTGTGTGTCACAGGCGGGAAGTTTATTGTGTCACAGGCGAGGGTGTTTTTTGCGTGTCAGAGGCTGGGTGTTTATTGTGTGTCACAGGTGGGGGTGTTTATTGTGTGTCACAGGCTGGGTGTTTATTGTGTGTCACAGGCAGGGGTGTTTATTGTGTGTCACAGGCGGGGGGGGTGTTTATTGTGTGTCACAGGAGGGGGTGTTTATTGTGTCACAGGCAGGTGTGTTTATTGTGTGTCACAGGCGGGGTATTTATTGTGTGTCACAAGGCAGGGGGGTTTATTGTGTGTCACAGGAGGGGGTGTTTATTGTGTGTCACAGGAAGAGGTGTTTTATTGTGTGTCACAGGCGGGGGTGTTTATTTTGTGTCAAAGGCGGGTGTGTTTATTGTGTGTCACAGCAGGGGTGATATTGTGTGTCACAGGCGGGTGATTATTGTGTGTCACGGGCAGGGTGTTTATTGAGTGCCACAGGCAGTGTTTTTATGTGTGTCAGAGGCAAGGTTGTTTATTGTGTGTCACAGGCAGGGTGTTTATGAGTGCCACAGGCAGTGATGTTTATTGTGTGTCAGAGGCAAGGTTGTTTATTGTGTGTCACAGGCAGGGAATTTATTGTGTGTCACAGGCACTTATGTTATTGTGTGTCACAGGTGGGGAGTTTATTGTGTGTCACAGGCGGGGTGTTTATTGTGTGTCACAGGCAGGAAGTTTATTGTGTCACAGGCGAGGGTGTTTTT
>WNGS01000093.1:0-16423 GCA_020271785.1 Procambarus virginalis | reverse complement strand
TTATTGTGTGTTACAGGCAGGGGTGTTTATTGTGTGTCACAGGCAGGGGGTGTTTATTGTGTGTCACAGGCGGGGGTGTTTATTGTGTGTCACTGGCTGGGGGTTTATTGTGTGTCACAGGCAGAGGGTGTTTACTATGTGTCACAGGCTGGGGATTATTGTGTGTCACAGGCTGGGGTGTTTATTGTGTGTCACATCGGGAGTGTTTATTGTGTGTCACAGGCAGGGGTGTTATTGTGTGACACAGGCGGGGGATGTTATTGTGTGTCACAGGCAGGGGGTGTTACTGTGTGTCACGGGCGGGGGAGTTTATTGTGTGTCACATCGGGAGTGTTTATTGTGTGTCACAGGCGGGGGTGTTATTGTGTGTCACAGGCAGGGGGTGATATTGTGTGTCACAGGCGGGGGTGTTTATTGTGTGTCACAGTAGGGGTGCTTATTGTGTGTCACAGTAGGGGTGTTTATTGTGTGTGTGTCACAAGCGGGGAGTTTATTGTGTGTGTCACAGGCGGGATGTTTATTGCCTGTGCCACAGGCGGTAGTGTTTATTGTGAGTCACAGGCGGGGGTGTTTATTGTGTCACAGGCGGGGGTGTTTATTGCCTGTGTCACAGGCGGTAGTGTTTATTGTGTGTCACATGCAGGGGTGTTTATTGTGTGTCACAGGCCGGGGTGTTTATTGTGTGTGTCACAGGCATGGGGTGTTTATTGTGTGTCACAGGCGGGGGTGTTTATTGTGTGTCACAGGCAGGGGTGTTTATTGTGTGTCACAGGCCGGGGTGTTTATTGTGTGTCACAGGCGGGGTGTTTATTGTGTGTCACAGGCAGTGGTGTTTATTGTGTGTCACAGGCGGGAAATTTATTGTGTCACAGGCGAGGGTGTTTTTTGGGTGTCAGAGGCTGGGTGTTTATTGTGTGTCACAGGCGGGGAGTTTATTGTGTGTCACAGGCGGGGTGTATATTCTTTGTCACAGGCGGGGTGTTTATTGTGTGTCACAGGTGGGGGTGTTTATTGTGTGTCACAGGCGGGGTGTTTATTGTGTGTCACAGGTGGGGTGTTTATTGTGTGTCACAGGCGGGGTGTTTATTGTGTGTCACAGGTGGGGGTGTTTATTGTGTGTCACAGGCCGGGGTGTTTATTGCGTGTCACAGGTGGGGTGTTTATTGTGTGTCACAGGCGGGGTGTTTATTGTGTGTCACAGGTGGGGTGTTTATTGTGTGTCACAGGCGGGGTGTTTATTGTGAGACAAAGGCTGTGGGTTTATTGTGTGTCACAGGCTGTGGGTTTATTGTGTGTCTCAGGAAGGGTGTTTATTGTGTGTCACAGGGGGGGTGTTTATTGTGTGTCACAGGTGGGGGGTGTTTATTGTGTGTCACAGGCCGGGTGTTTATTGTGTGTCACAGGTGGGGTGTTTATTGTGTGTCACAGGCGGGGTGTTTATTGTGTGTCACAGGTGGGGGTGTTTATTGTGTGTCACAGGCCGGGGTGTTTATTGTGTGTCACAGGTGGGGGTGTTTATTGTGAGTCACAGGCGGGTGTTTATTGTGTGTCACAGGTGGGGTGTTTATTGTGTGTCACAGGCGGGGTGTTTATTGTGAGACAAAGGCTGTGGGTTTATTGTGTGTCACAGGCTGTGGGTTTATTGTGTGTCACAGGAAGGGTGTTATTGTGTGTCACAGGGGGGGGTGTTTTGTGTGTCACAGGTGGGGGTGTTTATTGTGTGTCACAGGCCGGGGTGTTTATTGTGTGTCACAGGGTGGGGTGTTTATTGTGTGTCACATGTGGGGGTGTTTATTGTGTGTCACAGGCGGGGTGTTTACAGTGTGTCAGAGGCTGTGGGTTTATTGTGTGTCACAGGCTGGGGGTTTAGTGTGTGTCACAGGTGGGGGTGTTTATTGTGAGACACAGGCTGGGGGTGTTTATTGTGTATCACAGGCGGGATGTTTATTGTGTGTCACAGGCGGGGTGTTTATTGTGTAACACAGGCATGGGTGTTTATTGTGTAACACAGGCATGGGTGTTTATTGTGTGTCACTGGAAGGGGTGTTTATTGTGTGTCACACGCAAGGGGTGTTTATTGTGTGTCACAGGCTGGGGGTTTATTGTGTGTCACAGGCTGGGGGTGTTTATTGTGTGTCACAGGTATGGGTGTTTATTGTATGTCACAGGCAGGGGTGTTTATTGTGTGTCACTGTCAGGGGTGTTTATTGTGTGTCACTGGCAGGGGTGTTTATTGTGTGTCACAGGCAGGGGTGTTTATTGTGTGTCACAGGAATGGGTGTTTATTGCGTGTCACAGGCAGGGGTGTTTATTGTGTGTCACAGGCAGGGGTGTTCACTGTGTGTCACAGGCAGGGGGTGTTTATTGTGTGTCACAGGCAGGGTTGTTTGTTGTGTGTCACAGGCGGGGTGTTTATTGTGTCACAGGCAGGGGTGTTTATTGTGTGTCACAGACAGGGGTGTTTATTGTGTGTTACAGGGAGGGGTGTTTATTGTGTGTCACAGGCAGGTGTGATTATTGTGTGTCAAAGGCAGTGTGTTTATTGTGTGTCACAGGAGTGGGTGTTTATTGTGTGACACAGGAAGGGGTGTTTATTGTGTGTCACATGCGGGGGCGTTTATTGTGTGTCACAGGCGGGGGTGTTTATTGTGTGTCACATCGGGAGTGTTTATTGTGTGTCACAGGCGGGATGTTTATTGTGTGTCACAGGTGGGGGTGTTATTGTGTGTCACAGGCGGGGGTGGTATTGTGTCACAGGCGGGGTGTTTATTGTGTGTCACAGGCGGGGGTGTTTTTGTGTGTCACAGGCGGGGGTGTTTTTGTGTGTCACAGGCGGGAGTGTTTATTGTGTGTCACAGGCAGGGGGTTTATTGTGTGTGTCACAGGCGGGGTGTTTATTGTGTGTCACAGGCGGGGGTGTCATTGTATGTCACAGGCGGGGGTGTTTATTGTGTGTCACAGGCGCAAGTGTTTATTGTGTCACAGACGGGGTGTTTATTTTGTGTCACAGGCGGGGGTGTTATTATGTGTCACAGGCGGGGGTGTTTATTGTGTGTCACAGGCCCGGGTGTTATTATGTGTCACAGGCGGGGGTGTTTATTGTGTGTCACAGGCCCGGGTGTTTATTGTGTGTCACAGGCAGGGGTGTTTATTGTGTGTCACATTCGCGGGTGTTTATTGTGTGTACTCACCTATTTGTACTCACCTATTTGTGCTTGCGGGGGTTGAGCTTTGGCTCTTTGGTCCCGCCTCTCAACTGTCAATCAACTGGTGTACAGATTCCTGAGCCTATTGGGCTCTATCATATCTACATTTAAAACTGTGTATGGAGTCAGCCTCCCCACATCACTGCCTAATGCATTCCATCCGTTAACTACTCTGACACTGAAAAAGTTCCTTCTAGCGTCTCTGTGACTCATGTGGGTACTCAGTTTCCACCTGTGTCCACTTGTTCGTGTCCCACCAGTGTTGAATAGTTTATCCTTGTTTACCCGGTCGATTCCTTTGAGGATTTTGTAGGTTGTGATCATGTCTCCCCTTACTCTTCTGTCTTCCAGTGTCGTAAGGTGCATTTCCCGCAGCCTTTCCACGTAACTCGTGCCTCTTAGTTCTGGGACTAGTCTAGTGGCATACCTTTGGATTTTTTCCAGCTTCGTCTTGTGCTTGACAAGGTACGGGCTCCATGCTGGGGCCGCATACTCCAGGATTGGTCTTACATATGTGGTGTACAAGATTCTGAATGATTCCTTACACAGGTTCCTGAACGCTGTTCTGATGTTAGCCAGCCTCGCATATGCCGCAGACGTTATTCTTTTTATGTGGGCTTCATTAGACAGGTTTGGTGTGATATCAACTCCTAGATCTTTCTCTCTGTTCCTTTCATTAAGTACTTTACCTCCTATTCTGTATCCTGTGTCTGGCCTCCTATTTCCACTGCCTAGTTTCATTACTTTGCATTTACTCGGGTTAAACTTCAACAGCCATTTGTTGGACCATTCACTCAGTCTGTNTGTGTGTGTGTGTGTGTGTGTGTGTGTGTCTTTTGTTCTTGGTCGGGAAGATAACCATCTCAGGTTCCGAAATAAACTACGGCAATGTTGTTGTTTCCTCACACAGGGCACTACCCAGTGTAGATCCTATTTGTGCTACACATTTGATCCAACACTCAAAAGTGTAGGTCGCGTTTGTCTGGGTCTCTGATGTGAAGAATCTTTCTAGTTTCGTTAGTTTAAAACATTGTACTCTCCCTGGCCATGAGAAATCTTTAAAAGATATTAGATAATTCTTACATTCCCAAATCAAAGAGCAGTATATCAATTCTAAATTTAATTATTGTATGGAAAAATCGGAATTAATAATAATGAACTTATTTTATAGTTAATGCAATATAACTCATTTCTAGAGATGGTTTTTCATCTCACAAAATGGGATGAAATTAACTTTGTTAAATTAACAAAGTTAATTTGTTGTTTTACATTTTCATTGTAATGATTGATGACACTTTCCGCAAATTTTTTTTAACAGTAATTTTGATAAATTGATCAAGTTAGATACTTTTGAATTCAAATTTCGTTTCTTAATCGAACAATTTCCCATGAAGATTTAAAAGATCATTCATACCAAGAGAAGAAGTTATAGTTACTGTATACTGTATAACCAGACACACTGGTTAGGACAACAACCAGAGACTCTGGTTAGGACAACAACCAGAGACTCTGGTTAGGACAATAACCAGACACTCTGGTTAGCACAACAACCAGACACTCTGGTTAGGACAATAACTAGAGTGTTTAGAAAAATTTGATGTAACGTAGACCAAACCCCACACTAGAAAGTGAAGATACGATGACGGTTCGGTCCGTCCTAGACCATTATCAAGTCGATTGTGTTGAAGGAAGATTGATTGATTGATAAAGATTAAGGCACAAAAGAGGTGGTACGGGCATGAATAGCCCGTAATTGAGAGGAAGGAGGCAATGGCAATAAATAGGCAAGAGAGAGTGGAGAGAAGGAAATCTTAGAGGAAGAAAAAGCAAGGCAACAGGAACGGAAGGTAAGGTGTAATAAAGGGAATAATAATAGGAATAAGAAAGAGATCGTAAGAGAAAACAAGGGAAAGAAAAATAAGAAAGATAATAGGAAGGGGTAGGCTTATGTTAGGTCACGTTAGTTAGAAAGTTTAGAGCATTTGAGTATATACTGTGAAAGGGAAGCGTCAACAGCAACAAAGCCAGGACTCAAGTTCATGTTGGGTACGTTGTGTATCAGAGCCTATTCAACAAGACGGCGTCTGTGTAGAGTAGAGGCAGGAAAGATTATTTTGGAGGAAGACCAATCAATAGGATGATTAGAATCCCTAACATAATCGAAGAGAGCAGTGTTTGTGTCTGCAGACTTAACACTTCTATGTGTTCCTTAAGTCTGTCATTAGATATAACGTTATGAATAAAGCTGGAACTATTTTGTGGGGGATGAATGGAGAGGTAATGAGGAGAGTAAAGAGAAGAGGTAATAAGGAGAGTAAAAAGAACAGGTAATGAGGAGAGGAGAGTAAAGAGGAGCGCGACCCACCGTCGGGGCTGAGCGTGGCATCCACGGAGGGCCCACCCAGCCATGTGGAGGTGCGTCCCGTGCCTGTCCTCCAGGACGCCCTGGTGAAGCGGGAGGCGTCCAGGCGGAGGGCACACGTCCCCGCGTCCTCTCCCGCCTCCTCGAAAGCACAGTCATTCACATCCTATAGGAGAGGAAAACAATTATGACACGGGTTTGTTTGGAATCTATAATTTTGATAATTTGATTAAACAAAAATTGGAGTTTATGACAAAACGACATAGTGTGACGATGTCAACGCCATCTGCTGAGTCCACCCGACCCCATTTTCTGTTTTCCAAAAGTTGAAGGCTATGATCTTAGCTACACCTGTGTAGTTTCATTCTTAGTCTTCATATTTTACTCCTGGGCTGTATGATAGAGCGACGGTTTTGCTTCATGCAGGTCGGCGTTCAATCCCCGACCGTCCAAGTGACTGGGCACCATTCCTTTACCTCTGTCTCATCGCACATCCCAATTCTGATTCCTTCCAAGTGCCATATATCCGTAATGGCCTGGCACTTCCTCCTGATAGTTCCCTTCCCTTCCTCAGAAGTGTTGTGGGTGGTACCTTGGTCGACAGAAGTCAGTTCACCCAGACACTGTGGAGAAATGCCCGACAGACCACTGGAACATTATCTAACACAGTGCATAGTTTCAAACCCATTAAGATTTCAACTTAGATTCAACAGAGCAAAAGAAGTTGTTAAACACATATGGCAAAATCATATTGAAGTGACTATACGAGTCATAAATACTTATACTCCGCCCAAGTAAAACAGAAACAAGCAACATTTAGTGGGCCAGCCAGAGGCTTAGGGCCCGCGCAGGAATATCCATGCAAAAAAAACAAAAATAAAAAAAAGTTCACCCAGGGCAGTCCTGAACTCTTGACGTGTTCTAGTGGGAACAAGCGGCCCAATAGGTGTAGACTGTGATTTGTCTGTGATACCTAGTGAAGTATTGGTGATTGTGTCCCGGGAGGGCCAAGTTGGGTTACAAGATAGAATTGAAGTCCGTCTGTTAAGATTTGTTATAATTGAATCCCGTGTGAAAGCCAGACAGCGTGTTGCTGGAGACCAGCCAGCGTGTTGCTGGAGACCAGCCAGCGTGTTGCTGGAGACCAGCCAGCGTGTTGCTGGAGACCAGCCAGCGTGTTGCTGGAGACCAGCCAGCGTGTTGCTGGAGACCAGCCAGCGTGTTGCTGGAGACCAGCCAGCGAGTTGCTGGAGACCAGCCAGCGTGTTGCTGGAGAGTTGAAGTGGTGTTTTGACACCCAGATGATACTGTAGAGGACTGGCACATGATTTAAAGTGAAAGGTGAACTCGCTGGCGTGAGGACCATAGAAGACAAACTCAGGAAGTGTTGTACGATAGAAGACATCAGTGAAATCGCCGGGTCAGAAGACCGCATACATTCGTTTGTAGTGTCCCCCTTTGTGAGAGTGACGCCTGCGATAATATATTATGTAAGAAGTACACGTGATGACGATATGGTTTAGTGTTGATTACCCCCATTCTCGTTGGATTGACTATTACTGCCAGTTCCTAATAACTTGCCTATTACTCGGGGCTGGATCAAGTAAGAAGGCAATAAGGCCCCATAGAAAGTTTGAGTTAAAAGAACCCGGTTACTGGCTAAGTCCAAGGGGTTGTCATAACCAGGGGGTGGTAATGGGGGACGAGCTCCCATGATCTATAAAATGCTCCTATATGGCATGCGTCTCAAATAGCCTCTGACAACCAAGTCCAACTTCTGGCCTGCACGGGTGGCTTAGTCTTTAAGTCCGGCGGAACTGCTTTTACTGACAGGAGAAGGGGCGAGGGCGTGCCTCTGGCGCCTTAAAACCAGCTGCTCCGGGTTGATGGGACTCGATAGCCTGGGAAGGCAGCCCATCTAGGGGAAGGAAAACCCTGATTTTAAACCTCCGCTGCCTTGCGGCCATACCCTTTTCTGGGAAAGGCTTCAGGAGTCAACCTCGAGGAAAAATCCGGAGTTGGAGCCCCTAAGGCAGTTCGTTGTTGACGTCGACCTCGTTCTGGCAGCTCCTGCGACGTTGCTGGAACCATGTGTATTGGCATTTGCCTTTCTATTGGATAATTTCAGCAACGTGGAGAGGGGGGATCTGCTGCATGGGTAACAGCTTCTCCTCCATATCTACCTACCCAGGCTTTGCGCCCTGGAGAGGACACTCCAGCTTCGCCTCACAGCGTCGAACCAACACGGGAAGCGACAGTCTACCGGTTTTAAGTCTTCTGCTCGATTGGCGAAGAGTGTGACGCCAGGGGTTGCTTCTGACGGTGGGAGGGGTCATCGCGCCCCACTGGGCAGCTACCGCCCGCCTCAAGCTGGGCAAACCCCAGCCAATAAGGTGTTGCCTCGCCACGGTCCGTTAACCTCACTGGGTGCGTGGGGTTTAGGGTGAAAACCGACAAGCGGCCCGACAACTTTGCACCAAGCAATACCATACCCAAAAAGAAAATATCAACTGCCCTAAAGCTGGGCACATGGAACGTCAGGACACTGACACCAGGTTTCTCTGACGACCTGCAAGAAATCAATGACGCCCGAAAAACAGCAATCATCGATAGGGAGCTGAGCAAACTGCAGATGGATATTGTTGCTCTCCAAGAGACCAGGCTCCCTGGATCAGGATCTGTGAGAGAGAGGACCTTCTCTTTCTTCTGGCAAGGAAAACCACCTGATGAGACCAGAGAACATGGTGTGGGATTTGCCGTCAGGAATGCACTGTTGGGATACATTATGCCACCGATGGGGGAAACCGAACGAATTCTGTCTGCAACTGCACTCCCAAACAGGACCAGTCAATGTAATTAGTGCATATGCACCAACCCTGACTTCTCCAGCAGAGGCAAAGGAAAAATTCTACGATGACCTCAACAGAGTCATAGCGAGAATCCCTGTAAAGGAGCCACTGTTCATCCTCGGCGACTTCAACGCCAGAGTGGGTGCCGAGCACAACATTTGGCCCACTTGTCTGGGTCAATTCGGCATAGGGAGGATGAATGAGAACGGGCAACGTCTGCTAGAACTCTGCTGCCTTCATGGTCTCTGTGTCACCAACACGTTCTTCGGCACAAAGCCTCAACACCGAGTATCTTGGAGACACCCCAGATCCAAGCACTGGCACCAGCTTGACCTGATTCTTACCAGGCGTGCAAGTCTACCCAGCGTCAAGATTACGCGTAGCTACCAGAGTGCTGTCTGTGACACCGACCACTCCCTGGTCTGTAGCAGGGTCAAGATGCAACCAAAGAAGATTCATCACTCGAAAAAGGCGGGCAGACCTCGCATCGACACCACTAAGACCCGAAACCAGGACAAGGTGAAAGATTTTGCACGCGTGCTCGAGGAAGCTCTCCCTGGCCCAGCCGGGGTCACTGCCTGTAAAAGATGGGAGCACTTCAGAGACGCTGTGTTCAACGCTGCCATTTCCACCTTTGGCAAGAAGACCAGCAGGTCGGCTGACTGGTTCGAGGCTCACTCGGAAGAGATGACACCTGTCATTGAAGAGAAGAGAAACGCCTTGGCAGCCTACAAAGCCTGCCCAAGTCAGCGCAACTTACAGATCCTTCGGGCCATCCGCTGCAAAGTACAGCAGAGCGCCAGGCGATGTGCCAACAACTATTGGCTCCAGCTCTGCTCCCAGATACAGACTGCAGCGGATACAGGCAATGTAAGGGGAATGTATGACGGCATCAAGCAGGCCCTCGGCCCAATCCAGAGGAAGACCGCTCCTCTGAAATCTGCCACTGGCGAGGTGATTCAGGACCAGACACTGCAGCTGAAGCGCTGGGTCGAGCACTACTCTGAGCTATACGCCAGGGACAATGTGGTCACCGAAGACGCCCTGAGCGCCATTGAGTGTCTGCCTGTGCTAATGGAGCTCGACAGCGAACCGACCCTCGAAGAACTCAGTGATGCCCTAGACTCCCTTGCTCCTGGTAAAGCTCCTGGCAAAGATGGCATTCCTGCTGAGACCTTGAAGTGCTGCAGAGGTAGCCTGCTCATGGAGCTGCATGAAATTCTCTGCCTCTGCTGGGAAGAAGGAGAGGTGCCACAGGACATGAGGGATGCCAACATCGTCACGCTGTATAAGAATAAAGGTGACAGGGGCGACTGCAACAACTACCGTGGAATCTCCCTCCTCAGTACTGTCGGAAAGCTGTTTGCTCGAGTCGCATTGAAGAGGCTCCAAGTACTTGCAGAGAGAGTCTATCCAGAATCACAATGCGGATTCAGAGCTGACAGGTCCACAATCGACATGGTCTTTTCCCTCAGACAACTGCAGGAGAAATGCAGGGAACAGAAGCAGCCACTCTTCATAGCCTTCATAGATCTGACGAAGGCCTTCGACCTCGTCAGCAGGGATGGCCTGTTCAAGATCCTCCCCAAGATCGGATGCCCACCCAGGCTCCTCAGCATCATCAGATCTTTCCATGAGAACATGAGGGGCACCGTGGTCTTTGATGGACTAACATCAGACGCCTTTGACATCCGAAGTGGAGTAAAGCAGGGCTGCGTACTGGCTCCAACCCTATTCGGGATTTTCTTCGCAGTTATGCTGCGGCACGCCTTCGGATCTGTCACGGAAGGCATTTACCTCCGGACCAGGTCGGATGGAAAGCTCTTTAACCTCGCCAGGCTGAGAGCCAAGACGAAGGTTCGGCTGAGGTGTCTGCGCGACTTCCTTTTTGCCGACGACGCAGCAGTCACTGCCCACTCAGCCGAAGACCTCCAACGGCTCATGACCCGCTTCAGCGAGGCCTCTCAGGCTTTCGGACTCACCATCAGCCTGAAGAAAACACAAGTCATGGGACAAGGAGTGGACTCCCCACCTGACATCGGCATCTCCGATTCCAAACTGGAAGTCGTTCACGACTTCGTGTACCTGGGCTCCACAATCTCTGACTCCCTCTCTCTTGATACGGAGCTAAACAAACGCATCGGTAAGGCATCTACTACCATGTCCAGACTGACAAAGAGAGTGTGGGCCAACAATAGGCTGACTGAGTATACTAAGATTCAGGTTTACAGAGCCTGTGTCCTGAGCACTCTCCTTTATGGCAGTGAGTCTTGGACACTCCGCGCCCGTCAGGAAAGACAGCTGAATGCCTTCCACATGCGCTGCCTTCGACACATCTTGGACATCACCTGGCAGGACAAGGTGACAAACAACAACGTCTTGGGGAGAGCAAGAATCACCAGCATGTACACAATGCTGAAACAGAGACGAATGCGCTGGCTCGGGCACGTTGTGCGAATGGGCGACGGCAGGATCCCCAAGGATCTCCTGTACGGAGAGTTGATGCAGGGAAAGCGTCCAACAGGCAAGCCCCAGCTACGGTACAAAGACGTATGCAAGAGGGACCTGAAAGCCATGGACGTCGATCTTGCTATATGGGAGACACTGGCTGCAGACCGTTCAGCCTGGAGGCAGTCTGCTCAAAGAGGTCTCTCCAAGTTCGAGGAATCACTTGCCAAGGAATCGGAGGCAAAGAGACAGAGAAGGAAAGCCAGTAGCCAGAAAGACAGACCAGAATCGGACTTCGTTTGTGCTCGGTGTGGGATGGACTGCCACTCTCGGATTGGCCTCATCAGTCACACCAGACGCTGCACCAGGATTGACAACCAGAGCGCAACTCCATAGTCTCCCGAGACTGAAGGATGCCTACTACTACTGGCTAAGTGAAGCTGTAACACATAGGCGTGTATTCACCTACAAATAGGAAAGTGTACCGTTACGTAATTGCTCTGCATAACAGTGGAGGGCTGCCTCTCCCTGCCCCCCTCAACACCATCATGCTATGTTACCTCCTCTACAACATCAACACTTCTAGCCAGACATCTGGAGAGCTCCGCCACTGACCCCTGCCCCACACGCCAGGTGCCCGCCGGGAAATTGTCACCACACGCAAACTATCCATTACTTCTCCGGCTCATAGTTATACCTCACCGTACTGCCAGTGTGACGTCACCAGCAGGTTTATATATGCTCCTGCCAGCTAACCAGCAGGCACAGAATTATATACCCTGAAGGAGGTCATAAATTATACAATTGAGAATAATTTACATGTTATCATCATTTATGCCGACTAAATCTTCGTTACAGGCATTGTTATTAAGCCAGCTCAAAGATAATATACAACTCATCACAGAAATCCTACATATAGGAAAAGAAACCCAAAATCTTGGGCTGTCAATCACGCTAAATGGATATCAAGTCACACTGGCATAGATGGTAATGAAAAGGCAGACTCACTAGCAAAAACTGCCACTGCTCTACCTGTTGTACAGGTTAAAATATCTACAAGTTTTTTCACAGATTAAGGAGCAAATAAAGAAAAAATCCTCCAAACTATTAAAAGTCGCCACAGAGCCAAAGTAGCGGAAGGAAGATCCACTGCGATATGATATGAACAAGCCACTGGGTACTGCTCTTTCAAGCCTGACAAAAAGGTATCCAGAGACAGTGCAGTAGCCATACACAGACTCAGACTTGGTTACAAGTGCAGCTGGAGGTAATGAACTCACTAGTTAAAGAGTGTCATATCTGTGGATCAGATGAAGACGCGCCACTATTTCATTACTAACTGAAATGTGAAGTTACTGAAGCCCTGCGCATAAAACTCAACATTAATCCAATGACAGCAGCTGCATTAGATGCACATTCCACAGCGACTACAATGATTAGAAATGCCGTTGAGGAATGGGACTTGCTAGTGAGCATTCTGCATCTACATCCGCCACCAAGATAATGTTATTAAAACAAGACTAAAACCAGTGCACTAAAACAGAAATGAAAAAGAAACAGGGAAAAGAGGAGGAAACCCCACCTCCATTTAAAACTTTGACTCAAATATCAAAGTAACAAGGTTATCACGAATAACCGAACTCAATTACGGGCTCACTATAGCCCGTGCTACATGGACATTTCGTTCCGAGTAGCTAAATAAAAAGCAACAACAACATACCCAACAGGCAGTTTCAGTCCCACTCATGTGCCAGGCAAGTCACCTACTGGCTCACCATAGCCTGTGCCACTTGGAACTTTTTGTTCCGAGTAGTTGAATCTAAAAACATCAACAACAACAACAACAGCAACAATACCCAACAGGAATCAGGCATTTCGGGCTCACTATAGCCATTGTTCTCACTGTGAAACGAAATGGACATGTCGTTCTGAGTAGCTATATCTAAAACAACATACCCAGCAGACAGAATACTCCTGGTGCTCTCTCGAGTTCTACGTCTCCTTTACTTTATGTGGTCTTGCTACGACGCGTGATGGTGAACGTGCAGCCTATTGTACATAATGTATAGTCAACCATGTTTTTCTAAAGTAACATAAAAATTAAGTTTGTTTATTTTTGTGTGTAAGCCAAGTTTTCAGGAAGTAAATTATTTACTTTATGTTTAAATTTTTGCTTATAAGTAAAGAATTTAATTATTTATGTTGGCCTACCCCTGCGACTATCACACTGCAAAGGCATTTAGCAGTTTTATTTACTTTGTTTTACCTTTTTTATATTTAATGTGCGTAAGGCAAACTACAGCTACCAGGTATTTTCTGCGCTACATAAAACAGGTCACAGTACACACACACACAATTATGTGTATACTCACCCCCATTTGTACTAGTTTATTTGTGTCTGCAGAATAGAGCGTTTGCTCTTGGACTTCACTTTTCTAGCCACTGTTATCTTGAGGTTATCTTGAGATAATTTTGGGGATTTTTAGTGTCCCCGCGGCCCGGTCCTCGACCAGGCCTCCACCCCCAGGAAGCAGCCCGTGACAGCTGACTAACACCCAGGTACCTATTTTACTGCTTGGTAACAGGGGCATAGGGTGACAGAAACTCTGCCCATTGTTTCTCGCCAGCGCCTGGGATCGAACCCAGGACCACAGGATCACAAGTCCAGCGTGCTGTCCGCTCGGCCGACCGGCTCTCTCACTGTTGTGTAATGCTATGACTCCTGACCTAATTCCCAATCATACCTGCCTTTAAAGTTATGAATAAAATTTTCCTTAACCTGCTCGATTACGTCATTCCATTTATTTACTACTCTCCGACTAAATGGAAAGTTTCTAACATCCCTATGACGCATCTGAGTCTCGAACTTTCATCCGTGATGCCCTTGTTCTAATGGTATTAATTGTAAACCATTTCCTCTTTTCACGCCTTGTTACTTGTTTCCCGCTTGTTACTCTTTGTCAATCCGACTCCTCGCCCTTCACTGTCACCTATCTGTTAGGTAATTCCTTACACATATTAACGCATTTCCGTCTACTCCCGCCTACCTTTCTAGATTGTATAGTAACCTCATGCGTAGTATTGAATCAAAGACCTTTTGGCAGTCCAGAAATATGCAATCTGCCTGCACCCTTCACTATCTTGCCTTTTTAAAACCTTTCAAACCGAATTGTTTCTAGGTGTGCAACGGGAAATTCTTACACGGACTTTATGTAAAGTCCTTTATTGTGTGTCACAGGCGGGGGTGTTTATTGTGCGTCACAGGCGGGGGTGTTTATTGTGCGTCACAGGCAGGGTGTTTATTGTGTGTCACAGGCTGGGGTGTTTATTGTGTGTCACAGGCGGGGGTGTTTATTGTGTGTCACAGGCGGGGGTGTATATTGTGTGTCACAGGCAGGGGTGTTTATTGTGTGTCACAGGCGGGGGTGTTTATTGTGTGTCACAGGCGGGGGTGTTTATTGTGTGTCACAGGCCGGGGTGTTTATTGTGTGTTACAGGCGGGTGTGTTTATTGTGTGTCACAGGCCGGGGTGTTTATTGTGTGTCACAGGCCAGGGTGTTTATTGTGTGTCACAGGCCGGGGTGTTTATTGTGTGTTACAGGCGGGTGTGTTTATTGTGTGTCACAGGCCGGGGTGTTTATTGTGTGTCACAGGCCAGGGTGTTTATTGTGTGTCACAGGTGGGGGTGTTTATTGTGTGTCACAGGCAGGGTTGTTTATTGTGTGTCACATTCAGGTGGTGTTTATTGTGTGTCAAAGGCAGGGTTGTTTATTGTGTGTCACAGGTGGGGGTGTTTATTGTGTGTCACAGGTGGGGGTGTTTATTGTGTGTCACAGGTGGGGGTTGTTTATTGTGTGTCACAGGTGGGGGTGTTTATTGTGTGTCACAGGTGGGGGTGTTTATTGTGTGTCACAGGCAGGGGTGTTTATTGTGTGTCACAGACAGGGTGTTTATTGTGTGTCACAGGCAGGGTGTTTATTGTGTGTCACAGGCTGGGGTGTTTATTGTGTGTCACAGGCAGGGGGTGTTTATTGTGTGTCACAGGCAGGGGTGTTTATTGTGTGTCACAGGCAGGGTTGTTTATTGTGTGTCACATGTGGGGGTGTTTATTGTGTGTCAAAGGCAGGGGTGTTTATTGTGTGTCACAGGCAGGTGGTGTTTATTGTGTGTCACAGGCGGGGGTGTTTGTTGTGTTCACAGGCGGGTGTTTATTGCGTGTCACGGCCGGGGTGTTTATTGTGTGTCACAGGCAGGTGTGTTTATTGCATGTCACATGCAGCGGTGTTTATTCTGTGTCACAGGGAGAAGTGTTTATTGTGTGTCACAGGCTGGTGTGTTTATTGTGTGTCACATGCAGCAGTGTTTATTGTGTGTCATAGGCAGGTGTGTTTATTGTGTGTCACAGGCGGGATGTATATTGTGTGTCACAGGCGGGGTGTTTATTGTGTGTCACAGGTGGGGTGTTTATTGTGTGTCACAGGCTGGGGGTTTAATGTGTGTCACAGGCTGGGGTTTAATGTGTGTCACAGGCTGGGGGTTTAATGTGTGTCACAGGTGGGGGTGTTTATTGTGGGTCACAGGCAGGGATGTTTATTGTGTGTCACAGGCAGGGGGTGTTTATTGTGTGTCACAAGTGGGGGTTTTGTTGTGTGTCACAGGCTGGGGGATTATTGTGTGTCACAGGCTGGGGGTTTAATGTGTGTCACAGGTGGGGGTGTTTATTGTGGGTCACAGGCAGGGGTGTTTATTGTGGGTCACAGTCAGGGGGAGTTTATTGTGTGTCACATCGGGAGTGTTTATTGTGTGTCACAGGCGGGGGGTTTATTGTGTGTCACATCCGGAGTGTTTATTGTGTGTCACAGGCTTGGGTGTTATTGTGTGTCACAGGCGGGGGATGTTATTGTGTGTCACAGGCAGGGGGTGTTACTGTGTGTCACAGGCGGGGGAGTTTATTGTGTGTCACATCGGGAGTGTTTATTGTGTGTCAAAGGCGGGGTGTTTATGTGTGTCACAGGCAGGGGTGTTTATTGTGGGTCACAGTCAGGGGAGTTTATTGTGTGTCACATCGGGAGTGTTTTTTGTGTCAAAGGCGGGGGTGTTTATGTGTGTCACAGGCAGGGGGTGTTATTGTGTGTCACAGAAAGGGTGTTTATTGTGTGTCACAGGCAAGGATGTTTATTGTGTGTCACATTCAGGTGGTGTCTATTGTGTGTCACATTCAGGTGGTGTTTATTTGTGTCAAAGGCAGGGTTGTTTATTGTGTGTCACAGGTGGGGGTGTTTATTGTGTGTCACAGGTGGGGGTGTTTATTGTGTGTCACAGGCAGGGGTGTTTATTGTGTGTCACAGACAGGGGTGTTTATTGTGTGTCACAGGCAGGGGGTGTTTATTGTGTGTCACAGGCTGGGGTGTTTATTGTGTGTCACAGGCAGGGGGTGTTTATTGTGTGTCACAGGCAGGGGTGTTTATTGTGTGTCACAGGCAGGGTTGTTTATTGTGTGTCACATGTGGGGGTGTTTATTGTGTGTCAAAGGCAGGGGTGTTTATTGTGTGTCACAT
>WNGS01000092.1:181631-204836 GCA_020271785.1 Procambarus virginalis | reverse complement strand
TGCTGATTTTTCAGTCATGCTCCCCCTTTTTTTTATCTTTATTTGTATCTGTTCTCAATACATTTTATTCTTTTGCTCAATTAGTATTTAAGTTTTAGATATTAATGTTTTTCTTGCCCGAAACGCATTGCGTAATAGTGGCTTTAGGCATTGTATGTACTAGCTCTATCTATAAATCCACTTATGTAAATCACTGTATGTATGTACCTTTCCTGAATAAACATATTTATTTATTTATTTATTTATTTATGTTGTTCCTCAGACTGTTCTACCCGAAGTGGCGGCGGAAGTGGGGGGGTGGGGTGGTGGTGGCAGAGTCTTGACGTATACAGTATAAGATCTACCGTATATATACAAGAGCTACCGTATGTATACAATACAAGAGCTAATTAACGTATGTATACAGTGCAAGAGCTACCGTATGTATACAGTACAAGAGCTACCGAATGTTTACAATGCAAGAGCTACCGTATGTATACAATACAAGAGTTACCGTATGAATACAGTGCAAGAGCTACCGTATGTATACAGTACAAGAGCTACCGTATGTATACTATGCTAAAGCTACCGTATGTATACAACACAATAGCTACCGTATGTATACTGCGTAAGACTAGCCGTATGTATACAATGCAAAAGCTACCGTATGTATACAATACAAGAGTTACCATATGTATACAATGCAAGAGCTACCGTATGTTACAGTACAAGTAAGTAAGTAATTATCAAAAGAAGGCACCAAGCCGAGAAGGGTATGTTACATACATACATTACATTCTTGTACAGCCACTAGTACGCGTAGCGTTTCGGGCAGGTCCCTGGAATACGATCCCCGGGCCGCCGCGAAGAATCGCTTTTTCATCCAAGTACACATTTTACTGTTGCGTTAAACAGAGGCTACAGTTAAGGAATTGCGCCCAGTAAATCCTCCCCGGTCAGGATACGAACCCATGACATAGCGCTCGCGGAACGCCAGGCGAGTGTCTTACCACTACACCACGGAGACTGTAACTTCGGAGACAGAGACGGAGACTTCTTATGTAGCACCATGAAACGTGCGGAATAATCAGAGGGCACTAAATATCACTGAGGATGCCAATATGAGAACAAAAACGCATAAGGCGAATGATATCAAAAGTATCCGATTCACCAAGAATTCTATCGAAGAACGGTCGGAAAGCAAGAC
Source organism: Procambarus virginalis (assembly GCA_020271785.1). Lineage (NCBI taxonomy): Eukaryota > Metazoa > Arthropoda > Malacostraca > Decapoda > Cambaridae > Procambarus > Procambarus virginalis. The sequence continues at coordinate 203,650 of WNGS01000092.1, read as the reverse complement.
ACGCTCGTCCTGGAAGTCTGGACATTCAACAAGGATATGCATGACCGTACTAGGGACAAGGCAGTTTGGACAATAAGGAGCAGGGTGGCGCTCCATTAAGTGTCCATGAGTTAAGCATGTATGGCCAATACGCAACCTTGCCAGAGCCGTGTCCCACCGCCGGTTACGGTGGTAGGAGGAAGGCCACAGGGACACACTACTCTTAAGAGTACACAGTTTGTTACCAGTACCAGAACACCAACAACCCTGCCAATGGGTTGTAGGGGCCTTGTAGCCTGGTGGATAGCGCGCAGGACTCGTAATTCTGTGGCGCGGGTTCGATTCCCGCATGAGGCAGAAACAAATTGGCAAAGTTTCTTTCTCCCTGAATGCCCCTGTTACCTAGCAGTAAATAGGTACCTGGGAGTTAGTCAGCTGTCACGGGCTGCTTTCTGGGGTGTGTGTGTGGTGTGGAAAAAAAAGGTAGCAAACAGTTGATTGACAGTTGAGAGGCGGGACGAAAGAGCAAAGCTCAACCCCCACAAAACACAACTAGGTGAACATCTAGGTGAATGGGCAAGGATGGAGGAATGAATAACTGGGCAAACGTCGGAATAAGGAGTACCTTTACGGGAGATGGGACAAGTGTGGATAGCTTCCTTAGTGGCAGCGTCTGCACGCTCATTTAAAGAGACACCAAAATGGCTGGGAACTCATCGAATTTCCACTGTCTTAAATCTACTGGAGATAAGAAACAGTCAATGTTGAATCTCGACTACCACCGGATGGACTGGATTAAAGGACTCCAGAGCCATGAGGGCACTACGAGAGTCAACTACAATGGCAAAGGAAGATTGACAGAGAAAGCAGTAGATGAAGAGCATAGAGAATAGCATAAAGTTCTGCCGTGAAGATGCTAGTCTCCAGAGGCAGGTGACACATATAGGTGTGGTCAGGAAAAACAACAGAGTAGCCTACACCGTCTGCAGACTTAGACCCATCGGTGAAGATGGAAATGGAACGAGAGTGTGAAGAAAAGTGTTCAAGGAAAAGGCGTTTTAGAACTGTAAGAGGGGTAAAAGCTTTTGTGATGTGGGTCAGGGATTTACAAAATTTAGGAAGGGGGACTCTCCATGGGGGCAAGGACGGGACAAAAAATGTTAGTAACACTAACCGAAAGAGAATTTTGCAGGCGAGACAACCGGACAGAAAGAGGGAGGTAGTGAAGGAGAACAGGAAGGGTAAAAGTCAAAGCATGACATAGGTGAGAGTGAGGATATTGTAAGAACCGCGCAAGGTAATGAAGACAGTAGCGATCACGGTGGTACTGGAGAGACAGGAAGCCAGTGTTTACATACAAGCTAAAGGTAGGAGTCAAACGAAAGGCACCAGAGCTGATGCGCAACCCACTATGATGCAAACCATCAGGACAGCGAAGAGTAGAAGGAAAAGCAGATGAGTAAGCAGGGCAACCATAATCAAGTTTAGACAGTGCAAGAGAGGAATGCAAAGAGAGAGAAGTGTGCGCCTATCTGCTCCCCAAGATATATGGGACAAAACCTTAAATAGGTCAAGGGCCTTAGTGCATTCAACCCAGAGGTAAGAGATATGGGGTGGCCAAGACGAACGAGTGTCAAAGCCCAAAACCCCAAAAGCTTCGCGGAATTTTTGTACACAAGGGGATGACCATAAAATGACAAAGAGGGACGAAGAACAACTTGCTTCCGAGTAAAAGTCATAGCACAAGTCTTAGTTGCAGAGAACTTGAAGCCATGATTGGTGGCCCAAGACGACAAGGTATCAATCACAAGTTGAAGCCACCATTGAAGGGGAGGCTAATCATCACCTCGACAGCAAAGGGTAAAATGCCGACATAGAGAACGGGGAAGATGCCAGAAGGAAGGGAGGAAAGAAGACCATTGAGGGCAACCAGGAAAAGAGTAGTGCTCAGAACACTACCTTAGGGTACATCTTCGTATTGCCGGAAAGAGGCAGAGACAGAGAGAGAGAGAGAGAGTGGTACCAAGCCTCACTCTAAAGGAACGACGAGAGAGGAAGCTTTGGAGGAAGAGAGGGAGATTACCACGAAGGCCAAATAAATGAAGTTGGGACAGAATATGGTTTCTCCAGATGGTGTTGTAAGCCTTTTCCAGGTCAAAAAGGATAGCAACAACGGAGGTCTTCACAGCAAAAGCAGTACGAATATAGACCTCCACGTTCACCAAGACATCAGTCATGCTGCGGCACTTCCGAAAACCAAATTGAGAAGGGGAGAGGTGGTGATAGTGTTTTAAGAATCACATCAGATGGACATTGACCATGCATTCAAAAAGTTTGCAGACACAACTCGTGAGGGCAATAGGGCGGAAGTCCTTAGGGGATATCCCGGGAGACCCCTGTTTCTGAATAGGGAGTACAATGGCATCGAGCCAGTCCTCAGGGACCGACGACGACTCCGAAACCTGGTTATACAGATTCAGTAAAAACTGAGAAGCGCTTGGAAGGAAATGGTGACGCATCTTGTAATGAATGTTATCTGAGTTTGCTGCCGTAGAACCGCAGAGGGCCAGGGCAGACTGAAGTTCAGAGAGAGAGAGAGAAGGGATCGTTATAGGGAAGTCAGAGATGAGTGCGGAAATCGAAGGGATGAGAATCTAGAACGGGTTTATGAAGAAGGAAGGATTGAGGAAGATGAGAACCAGAGCTAACAGTCGAAAAGTGGGAACTAAGTTTGGTCGTGACCAGCACTGGGTCCGCCACAAGAGTACCACAGAGGTAAAAGATTGGCGAGACATCTGGAATGAAATTACCCACTGTCTTGCACATTTTCTTCCAGATCTGCGGCAGAGGAGTATCGGACATAATGGAGGAAACATAAGATTTCCAGCTCTCACGTTTAGCTGTAGGATGGTCCTACGGGCCACCGCACTTGCAGTTGCTTGTCCGAAACAAAATGAAAAAAACAGCCGTCTGTGGGTGTCGGAGTTTCTTCCAGGCTTCACGCTTACAGCGGATAGCCCGAACACAGTCCGCATTCCACCAGGGAACATACTTCTGTGTGCCCCGGGAGGTAGAACGAGGAATAGAGCAAAGGGCAGCGTCGAAGTCAGTGACATGAAAAAGGTGGAGGGCGCAAGGGAGAGGCAGAGTAGAGAGGTCAGAGAGAGTAGCACGGAGGGTGAATAGGTCCCAGTCAGCCTTGGCAAACTGCCAACTAGGGAAGGAGAGGGGAGAGTGAAAAGAGAAAAAGGCAACAAGGATGGGGAAATGGTCACTGTTATGGAGGTCATCAAAACCCCGCCACGTGAAATCTAAGTAAAGAGCCGACAAGCAGAGAGACAGATCAAGACAGGAAAGGGTGTGAGTCCGAGAGTAAAATGAGTGGGCTCACCAGAATTCAGAAGAGACAGGGAAGCAAAGAGGACGAACGGTTTGAGAAAGTGGCCTCAGGTGTTTGTCAAAACATCACCCCAGAGGGTATGTTGACAGTTGAAATCACCCAACAGGAGCACAGGCTCTGGCAAGGAGTCCAGGAGGTGCTTAAGATCAGGAAGAGAAAGCAGGACATTTGCGGGGAGATAAATGGAACAGACTGTATACCATTTACTCACAAAGACACGGACAGCAGAACATTGGATAGGTGATTGAAAATGTAGGAGGACGAAGGGAGTATCAGTGCAAATCAAGAGAGCAGTAGAGCTATGGGCCCCAACAAAAGGGAGAGAGAGAAAGGAATAACCACGAAAGTGACCAGGACGAGCACCAAGCATCGGCTCCTGGAGACAAACACAAAGTGGTGAAAACTGTGTAATCTGAAGTTGGAGTTCATGGAAGTTGGCATAAAATCCACGAATATTCCATTGAAGAATAGACATTGACAAAAAGAGAAGGGACAGCAACAGAGAACAATTTAGAAATAAAGGTAAAGAAGAACACAGCACATTAAATAAGCTCAGGACCAGGTTCAGCAAAATCAAGGTTAGGGGGCATGGGAAAACTTAGTAAGGATGGAGTGAAGGGAGCAGGAGGACGGACCAGAGGTGGATGGACGGGGTCCAGTAGAGACAACCGAGAGGGGCAGTCAAGGACAGCAGGAGGAGGAAGAGGGTCAGAAACCGGGGAGTGCTCCTCACTAAGGGCAGCAACCGAGAGGGAATCGGGGGCTAAAGAAACCTCCATAGCTGGGACAGGAGGCCTGACCACCGAAATAGGAGGGGACGTAGTGTAGAATTGTAGGTGGGGGGCGAGGAAGGAAGCGATGCCTTCATAGCTGCCGGGGAGGAGGAAGAAGAGGAGCCAGGCTTATGTTTCTGACTCAAAGAGACAGGCGTTCCAGCAACAACATACTGGGCGACAGACTCAATTGTCTCAACAGGAGAAGAAGAACTGGAGTGAACAACATGAAGATTGCTGAGAGGACGATGGACAACAGCCTGGACAGACAGGTGGAATGGAGGGCCAAGAGACTGGGGGCAGGATTGGGAAGAAGGATCGGGGGAAAATGGGAAAGAAGACACAGAAGACATGGCAGACTGGGTAGGAAAGGGGGGGGGGGGGTAAACTCTAGATGGAGAATTAGGAGAGGGACTCTTCGGGACAGAACGTAAAGGCACAGGGGAGGAGGCGGTAGGCGTGTCCGGGTCTAAGGCCTGGAAACTGTTGTGAGACTCAGTAAGGTGGGAAGGACGAGGAGAGGTAGAATGCAACACACGAACATAAGATACGCCAGTTAAAGGGTTGAGACGGCAGACTTGGCATCTCGCTTCAGGAAAAGACAAACGATCCTGATGCTTCAGGTTGAGAACGGCTTCCTCAAGTTTGTAGTGCATACACGTGCAGGAGAAGGTAGGGTGGGCATCACTGCAATTGAGGCAGTGAGCCTGGGGAGAAGACCACTACATCTTAGAATCACCTTCATCCCCACACATGGGACGTAGACACAGTATTTGTTCATTTGAGGGCACCATGCCCAAACTTCCAGCACTTATTACAAAGTCTAGGAGAGAGAATGTGCTCCTGAACGGAGCATCTGGCACCAGCAATAATTATAGAAGGTGGAAGGGTCCTACTATCAAAGGTAATTTTCACAACTAGAAGGGGCTGATTTCGACGACCACGAGGGGGTTGAGTGAATGTGTCTACCTGGACGACAGAATGGCCTTGGCTTCGAGGATATGTTTAATATCCTCGTGGCAGTCTATTAGGTCTCTAACACCAGTTGCAACATGGTGCGGGAGGAGAACAGTGCCAACACTGGCATTTAACCGAGCATTTTTGGAGACGCAAACAGGGGTCTCCCCAATGCAGGACAATGCTTCTAAGTGGGTAGCTGCATCCTGAGAATGAGCAGCAATGACATGTGTACCGAGACAGGTGGGGTTAAAAGGAACAGAGGCATCTACCGAATCAATAAGGTGTTTATGGAGAGAAAAATCCTCAGGAGGTGTAGAACCCAGATGGTTGAGATCAATGAATTTAGCCACATAGTGGAACCAAACAAAGCGTGGAACGTATTAGTATGGGAAGGGATCATGTGAGTGTGGTCATGGCGGGGACAGCGTTGAGAACCCCCAGAGAGAGAGAGAGGGGTTAAAAGGCGCAGTGGTCACAATGAGAGATGGAGCCGTGCCAGGGGACGAGGAGGTCACCACTGGGGGCTTGGGCTCGACCATACCACAGAGGAGGGAGGGGGAGCAGGGGGAAATAGTCTGGTCTAGACCCAATGTAACGGGGGCTACAGAGCTCGGTCTTCCAACACAGTCTGACTCGGGGGCTTGGTCCCCCACCCCACGAACCTGAGAAGTTATAAGAGGATCATTATTCAGAGACATAGAAACGAAGAGGTAATACTTTCATTCACAAATGAGCCCCCATACCCACCATGGAGCCACAATTAGAGGATAGGACACCCACAAGAGACATGTTGCCGGTCTTCCCGGGGCCCCCCAGGGGTACATCGTGAGTATAACCACAATCGCCAACTTAAGAACCGTCAGTCCGTTGAGATCAGGTTCAGCAACGAAAGGAGGATAGTCAATAAAAGCGTCCCATCGCTCGCGACGTTGGGTACCACAGTTCTACGGTGAGAGAGTGTGCCTCCCCTAACACCCGGGCGTCAAAACAAAAGATGTCCGAATGAATAATCAAGATTGGCAAAAGGTCGACAGGAAATGACAATTAGAAAGGAGAAGAGGGAGGGAGGGGGGGGGAGAAAAATGAAATATAAGGAAAAGGAAAAAACTTCCAGCACAATTAGTGAAGACAACAGCAGGAGCATAAGGCCACAAAAGGACAGAGGACTGTCCCACGGAGCATCACACCCCGGCAGCTACCCACCAAGCCCCCTCACGACGACAACGGGTTGGAAAGGGAGGGGGTGTACAATACAAGATCGACCGTGCGTATAGGAAACACCATTGTTGTGTGAGACCGTGGGGTGAGCAGAAGATCTCTCGTGAGGAAGCTCCTTGTGTAGCCACGTTTTGTGCTCGTGAGTCGGGTCATCTGCGTACTCCAGCTGAGCTACCTCAAATTACGAGAGTATCTCGTTTCCGGTTTGTCAATATTTGTCTGTACTTATTTTATGACCATTTAATACGTTTGGACGATAACCGGTTATGAGACTGGTTGTTTTAAACCGGCGATTTAAAAAACCCATGGTGAGTCCCTCACAATTAATCAATTCATTCTACTGAATGTGACATATCTGTGATAGGGAATATTTACAGTATTTACATTGTTATCCTATGACAGATCTGCGGTGGTCATCAGGGAACCACGCAACATCAACCCATTGGAACATGTGGGAACAGCCGCCATAGCCCACGTGGCTCTTACTTGACTGATTGTCCAAATGCCTGGTTCTTATACTCAGGTTGAAGCCTTCAAGTCAGATAAGGCCATTGGGTATTCTAACCTATACCAGTAATTTAGTCAACTAATAATTATTACCAAATTCCCATCTATCGACAATTCTCGAATGATAGGCTACAATTAAATAATTTCTTTTCAGCAATTTTCTTGCACCAGAATGTTGGACAACAGATTTCGACGATCATTCCGCTATCTAGTCTAACCATTGACCGCGAAGGCAGGTATTTTCGTACTTGTTGGAATCTAGGTAGATGCGTTTACCTAGTCTCGGAAGCGACAGGGTGGACTGGGACGGTTCGGTTATAGTTAAGTCGAGTTTTTCTTAAGTAATAAAATTAAGTTCCCCTTGTAGTTTCTAAGTTTTCTCCTAAGTTAGTTGTATGTTTCTAGGATATATATCTAGAGTAAGAGTATTGTTGGGTGGTACAGTAATTTTTGTGGGAGCGTGGTCGTGGTGTTGTAAAGACATTGTTCTTGAAAATCGTTATGCGAATTTTTTTAAGTCCACTTGGACGGAAATTCGGGTTAATTACGATTAATCCGAATTGTGTGTGAAATCAATGCCAAATAGTTCAGTGTTGGTTTGTAGACTTCGTCAGTTAGAAAAAAATATTTTGTTTTCGTCAGGGAAGAGTAAAATTCGTTGTTGTCGATTTAAACGCGTTTCCCATATTTTGGGCGACTGAAAATTTTTTTTAGAGTCCAGTCGTCTGGAAACTCGGCTTTTGGTGAAAATTCAATTTCGTGGATAAAGTGATCGTCCGAGATATAAGTGCTAGGCTTCCGACCTCGCTAGCCAATGAATTATTGTGTTAACATCAGTGATGAGAAAATTGATTTTTGCCAGTTTAAGAGAGTTTTTACGATTGGTGATAGACTTTTTACAGAGTCCAGTTTGGGTGAAAACCTCAAATTTCGGCGAAAATTCGAATTAGCGTGCCAAATGCGTGTCCCAAGTGTCAGTGTTCTTCACTACTGCGGGCTATTAACGTCGTTCTTGTTTAAACGTAGTATAATGAAAATTGGGTTTTTAAGCGTTTAAGCGAATTTGCACGAGACTTTTTTTTGCGGGTTGACTCAACAGAGTTTAGCGCTGATTTTTTTTTTTTATATTATTCCAGTTCCATCAAGCCCAAGCGCGTAGCCAGTTGTCTCTAGAATATAGCTCAAACAATTAACGTCACTAAATTGTTTTAACGTAAAATATTTTGTGTTATTTGTAAATTTATATAGCAATCCTTTTTTCTATTAGTTCAGTTAAAGTAAATGTAATATTTTTCATCCCCTTAATTCCAAATGAGGGTCGCGTATAACAAGTGAGAAGCATTTCATTCATTTCGCCTGGGGTAAGGGTGATGGCACCTGTCGGTGCTTGTCATAACAACACAGATGATGTATAGCTGCTCGAAGAGTGGAGACGTTTTGTTTTTATTATTGGCGAAATTCTTAACAACCAAGAACGGGCACATGGAAGTTTTCAAGGGTTAAGTTAACTTTCGGAGTTGCGTGGTGACCGCCGGCCAGGTCGGACGTTCCTGAGGTCTCTCTGCTCCTGGCTGGTGTTTCCGTTGGGTGATTGCTGGTTTGCCCTGCTGGTGATGGTTTGCCACTCACAGGGTGACGTTTGCTTAGCCATGGGGACGTCTTGCGCTCCAATGAAGAGGACGTAGTCGGCTGGTCTGGCGCTTATGGTGCCGGTGGACCATCCGTTGGTTGGTGTCGCCCTGGTGGACGTGCTGCATGTGCAGCTGTCTGACCTGGTGAGCATCCAGCTGCTTCAGGGCGACCGTGCTGTGGTCAAGTTCCGCCTCCAGGCTGCCTTTCAGATGTTTCTCAAGCGGTGTGAGGGGCGTGTTTATCCTCTCCCTGATACTGCTGGCTCCGTTAAGGTGGTGAATCTTAGTGTCACCTTGACGTCTGTGGCGGTGTATGGTGCCCCCTTCGAATTTCAGGACGACTTTTTAACCTCCTGTTTCGAACGATTTGGGACAGTGTTAAGTATTCATTGGAACAAGGTCGTTGCCGGGCACTGTGTTGGTATGCTTGACGGCTCCCGCACCCTGACGATGTCGCTGAGGTGTAGTGTCCCGTCGTCGATGTTCGTGTTGGGTTACACTCTTCGTTGCCAGTGTCGGGGTCAACCGCGCACCTGTTATCGGTGTGGTCACGAGGGTCATCTGGCTGCGGCGTGTGACGTGGGAGCGACTGGTCGGGTGCATGTTCTTCGTGCAGAGGATTTTCCGCCCCTGTTGCGTTCGGACGGTTCTGAGGATGGTGTGGGTGCTGTGCCTGAGCAGCCCGTCCTCCAAACAAAGATCCAAAAGTGATTCCATGCACCCGCCAAACCCCCTGTTTATGAATGAAAAGCGGTTTACACACGACTCACAATTGCTGACGTTCGAACATATCCAGAACAAGTGCTTCACTGACGAATTTGTTCGAACCACAACGCTATAAATGCTTCACCCACGTACTACAAATACAAATAATCGCCAACAGAACCTAAACACCTAACCTAACCTATCCTATGCCTATATATACACAATATGCCAATATATATAATATTAATTTATACTTGAGAAAATTCCTGTTTTGAATGAACAGCATGTTAAAATTTATGAATGCGTCTGTGGGGTCGACCGCTGAATGTAATGGACTTGAGTCGAGGACGGGTTGGCCTGAGGCGCCTGATTGCCTGTCTGCTGCTCCGCCTGTTGAGGCGAGTTCTACAGCCCGTGCGACACGTCAGGTGACTGCCGTGGCCCCTGGGGTGCTTGAGCCGGGTGTGTGGGTGTCGGGCCGTCACCTGCGCTGCGTGTAGTGAAGGGTGTCCCGTGGAAGTCTATGTCCCGCCCCCGCCTGTGGGTGTGATGCTGGCTCCCGGGGACGCGGGTTCTGCTGTTGTGGAGGGGGTGCTTCAGCAAGGTGAAGTGCCTCCCGTGTCTGTGTGTGTTGACGACTGTAGTTCTGCTCTTTCCATCCCTTTGCAGAAGCGTGCGCGTCGGTGTTCTGAGGGTTTCCCTGGATGATGTAGACAGTGTGGGTGATGTGGCCTCTGTGGACTCTTCGGACGGTGCTGGTGTGGCCTGTGTGGATGTGAAGATGGTGGCAGTGCCTGCGGAGGGGCCTGGTGGGAGTGGTGTGGTGCGGCCTGTCTCGAAGCGTTTGCGGCGGTCTCGGAGTGTGTCTCCCCTTCGTGGTGTGCCTTGGGAGGAGGTAGGAGAGTATGGTGCTCTGGCGTCTCCCGCCGTGGATGATGGTGCTGTGCGGGGCTCCGAAGTTGTGCGAAGTCGGCTGACACCTACAGCTTTATACACAGGTTGACAACTGACACATCTTCTAGTAAGAAATCTTGGCCTGATTATGACAAAGTGAGTACCAATCAAGCAACCTCTCAATTATTTTGTAAGTATTGCAAGGTCTATGGACATACAATAGATAAATGTGGAAAAGCCCATACAAAGGCTATTGTGAAACTCCTAAACCCAAACCTACTCCTCCTAAGTCCGGTAAGATTGTGATGAATGTTGGTGTTCCTGTTAATGATCTTTCTCTCTTCAGCAAACACTGTACCCTGGAACTGTCTCTGCCAACAGTACAGATTCGGAGGGATGTTCTAAAGTGAAGATCTTGAGGGACACAGCTGCTCTTCAGTTATCATTTTGAAATCGGCTGTGCCTAACATCACCTACACCTGGGAGACGGTCCTTATCACTGATCTCACTGCTACCACCCGTATCCACTCGCCAGAGTCCACCTGGATTGTCCTTTCGTGCAAGTGAAGTCCAAATTTCAAAATGATAGACTGAAGAGCAGCTGTGTCCCCTCAAGATCTTCATTTTAGAACCTCCCTCCGAATCTGTACTGTTGGCAGAGACAGTTCCAGGGTAGAGGTGTTTGCTGAAGAAGAGAAAGATCATTAACAGGAACACCAACATTAACAAGTCTGGCCTCGGGCCGGGCTTGGAGAGTAGAGAACTCCCAGAACCCCATCAACCAGGTATCCGGGAAAAGCCTTTCCCCATGAAAGGGGACAACTTCTCCTGGGCAACGACTTGGCTGAAGATCCGCAACCTTCCAACTTGTTCATCAGGGACAACCCTGGTATGTGACTCTGTAGTGGAAAATCCCATCTTGACAATATGTTCCAGCAGAGGTCCAAGAAAGTGATGAAGTCTCTCTTCCGGTTTTGGTGACAACCCTGCACAAGCTGCACGTCCGCAAACAGCTGACTCTACTGCAACAGCTGTCCCTCAAGACATCAGAATCTACCACCGAATCTTACTATTGTTGGAGTTCTGTAAGTTACAGAGGGAAGACCTTCATTAACACCATTATTCTTCCAGCTGAGACACAATCTGACAGTATTCCTGGGTTCTTCATAGAGAACCAATTGCTCTACCGCAGGTACCGACCCAGTAAACTAACGGAGGATGACGATTGGGCTAATGTTGACCAACTAGTAGTCTCACCAGCCTTCGCCTGATATTTACACCTGGCCCATGGAGCACTTTCTCACTATGGTTTAATAAAACCTATCACGGAATCAGACAAGACTACTACTGGCCAGGTTATGATAAAGATGTAAAACTTATGTACAACAGTGTCAACATGTCAGATGGCAGGAAAACCTAACATCCCAATTCCCAAGGCTCCTTTGATTCCTATCCCGGTGCCTTCGGAACCTTTTCACAGACTCATCATAGACTGTGTTGGTCCTTTACCTCGGACCAGTTCTTGCAATGCATATATACTAATCATCCTGTGTCCAACCACCAGATCCCCATAGCAGTTCCTGTAAGAACATTACGACTGTTACGGTGGTGAAACAACTATTGATGATCTTTACCCAATATGAATTTCCTCGGGAGATTCAAAGTGACTGTGGCACCAACTTCACAGTGATCTCTTCAAGAAGACACTGGAAGAATCAACACACTCAGGTATTGTCAGCCCCCTACCATCCTGCTTCACAGGTTCTGTTGAACGTAGCCACCAAACGATAAATCACTCCTTAAGAAATTTTGCAATGAAACCATGAAAAGACTAGGATAAACAACTTGACATCATCATGTGCATTTTCAGAAGTCTCCAAATGAGTCTCTAGGAGTGTCTCCTTATGAGATGCTCTACGGACGTAAGTGCCGTACTCCTCTTAAAGCTTTTAAAGACTCTCTACGCAGTGCCACCTTCAGGGACCCTCAGTTCTTCAAAACTTAAAGCACATTCTAGAGAGAGTACGTAAATTTGCTAGTGATAATTTATTGAAAGCTCAAGATAGGATGAAGACTCATTTTGACAAACGCAGCAAAATCAGGAAATAATTAAAACAAGAGACTTCGTGTTGGCATATTTTCCGACCCCTGGTTCTCCCTTGCAAAATAAGTTTCAGGACCTTACTGCATCAAGGAGTGCAGATAACAACCACAACTACATTCTTGAGACTCCAGATAGGTGGCAGAGGACCCAGTTGTGCCACGTCAATCTTTTGAGGAATATAAAGGTATCCCCCACTGTGCATATCTCTCTCCACTTTAAAGATCCATACCTCCACAGTGAGACCTTTCCTGTCTCCTCCTGAAAGCACTAACTCTGAGTTAGTGTCTCCAACTCGTAAATCCTTACTGATCTTCCTAAATATTTACAGGACTGTAATATGCTCCTCTTCATCAAAGTTCTTCAAGAACATCAGAAGTTGTTCAGCGATGATTCCTGGGAGTGTAATGTGGTCAGCACGACATTCAGCTGCTTCCTGATACCCGGCCGATTCGTCAACACTTCTACCGTATCAGCCCGTACAAGAAGGAAGTTATGCGTGCTGAAGTACAGTACCTTCTGGATTAGGGCCGGCCACCCCTTGTGAGTCCCTTTGGGCCTCACCCTGCATCTTGGTGCCGAAACCGCACAGTAAAGTACGACTATGTACCGACTATAGGAAACTGAACCTTGTGACCATCAAGAATGCTTACCCTTTACCTCGTATAGATGATATCCTCGATGCATTAGGTAATTATTTGTCCCAAATTGACGTTTAAAGGGCTATTACCAAATCAGCCTGACAGAGCGAGCTAAGGAAACATCTGCCTTCACCACTCCTTTTGGCCTGTACAGATATGAACGCCTTCCTTTTGGACTGTGTAACGCCCTGGCCACCTTCCAGCGAGCTGTCAACCGCATAATCTACGGCCTAGATCACACCTACGCCTACTTGGATGACATCGTTGTGGCAAGTAACACCTGGAGCGAACATCTGCTCCAGCTGCAACGACTGTTCTCCAAGCTCCTGACAGCTGGCCTTACCATCAACTTGGGCAAGTCCACCTTTGCTAAAGGTAAAGTGCATTATCTTGGTCATGTGATAGGGAGTGGCAGCATAGCTCCTTTATCCATTCACACTCAAGCCATTCAGCATTACCCACAACCTACAAGCAGGAAGCATCTCCTGCACTTCCTTGGCCTTGCATCTTACTATCGTAGGTTTGTGAAAATTTTTAGTACGGTAGCGACACCATTGATTAATCTGACCAGCCCCAAGCAACGATATCATTGGACCATTCAACAGACCGTTGCCTTTGAACAACTTAAATCTCTGCTATGTTCTGATCCCATTCTCGCCTCTCCAGATATTACGAAGCCCTTCATCATCAATGTCGACGCAAGTGGCACCGGCATCGGGGGCGTCCTAATGCAACAACGTGGCGAAGAGGTTCTTCCTGTCAGCTACAAGTTGAAGCCCCACCAAAAGAACTGTAGCACCATAGAAAGAAACTCCTCTCCATCTTCCTGAATCTGCAACATTTCGAACCTTACCTACAGGGAAATCGGTCTATTACCATCTACTCAGACCACAATCCCCTACGGTTCCTGCAACAGGCCCAATTCAGCAATCAACGTCTTCTACGCTGGGCTCTGTACTTGCAGAATTTTAATCTGGAATCTTCTTCATCAAGGGTTCGGACAACATCATAGCCGACGCTCTCTCCAGAGTCTACAAGGAAGAGACAGCTAATCTTACCTCTCTACCATCTACTGAAGTAACTTAATTCATAAGAGCAGGCTTCGGGGGAAGAGCTGTTACGATAATCTCCTTCAAGAGAGATTTGGCCTACTCTTTCCTATCATCATGTTACTTCAGTACATCTACAACATCTAGATACTACAATGAAGAGTAGTACATATTTAGTAGAATACGTTTCTACAGGGGGTATACATACCCTACACTCACTCTCCACCTCCCCCTCCTCGCTGTCACCACAACACCTTCGTCGATCACCAAACTACTACTTCCAGCCAGCACGCTTCCCATTGGTGAATCGGCGACTCCATTCGACTTCAGTGCCATCTGCATAGCCGATGACTAAGCGTGCACGAGCCATTGGATTTAGAATATTCTGTGCTCTCAAGGCTGATACATCTATCTAGTATACGCTCTGTGTAATAGTGGAGGTTTTCAGCCAGTCAATATTCTCAGCACCTTTTAATTCATTTTTTGTCTTGTTCATTGTAGAGTAATGTTACCATTGTTATATTTTATATTATTTTTTGACTTTGTAATTTTGTTTATTTGCACTGTACATAGCCAAGGAATTATCTTTGTTCATATTTGAACAGTCTCCGTGGTGTAGTAATAAGACACTCGCCTGGCGTTCCGCGAGCGCTATGTCATGGGTTCGTATCCTGGCCGGGGAGGATTTACTGGGCGCAATTCCTTAACTGTAGCCTCTGTTTAACGCAACAGTAAAATGTGTACTTGGATGAAAAAGCGATTCTTCGCGGCGGGGATCGTATTCCAGGGACCTGCCCGAAACGCTACGCGTACTAGTGGCTGTACAAGAATGTAACAACTCTTGTATATATCTCAAAAAAAAATATTTGTTTTCAAGTCAATTAAAGTTTCATTGTTCATACGATTTGTTTTGCGTGTTTTTCCCTTTCACTTGACCACAGGAGGCAACAGCCACGCAGTCATTTTTTTTTTTGTAAATGTGATTGGCATTGACACCAGCCATTGGAAGGACTGCCGTACATCTACATTTTTTCCCATCACAATATATATATATATATATATATATATATATATATATATATATATATATATATATATATATATATATATATATTTATTTATTTTTTATTTTTATTGTTTTGAATTGTGTGTGTCCTGCTCTAGGGGGCACATGTTTGGATAATTGCTGGGCTGTCCGCTGACAGTCGGGATAACTGCTGGGCTGTCCGCTGACAGTCGGGATAACTGCTGGGCTGTCCGCTGACAGTCGGGATAACTGCTGGGCTGTCCACTGACAGTCGGGATAACTGCTGGCCTGTCCGCTGACAGTCGGGATAACTGCTGGCCTGTCCGCTGACAGTCGGGATAACTGCTCGGCTGTCCGCTGACAGTCGGGATAACTGCTCGGCTGTCCGCTGACAGTCGGGATAACTGCTGGGCTGTCCGCTGACAGTCGGGATAACTGCTGGCCTGTCCGCTGACAGTCGGGATAACTGCTGGGCTGTCCGCTGACAGTCGGGATAACTGCTGGCCTGTCCGCTGACAGTCGGGATAACTGCTGGGCTGTCCGCTGACAGTCGGGATAACTGCTCGGCTGTCCGCTGACAGTCGGGATAACTGCTCGGCTGTCCGCTGACAGTCGGGATAACTGCTGGGCTGTCCGCTGACAGTCGGGATAACTGCTGGCCTGTCCGCTGACAGTCGGGATAACTGCTGGGCTGTCCGCTGACAGTCGGGATAACTGCTCGGCTGTCCGCTGACAGTCGGGATAACTGCTCGGCTGTCCGCTGACAGTCGGGATAACTGCTCGGCTGTCCGCTGACAGTCGGGATAACTGCTGGGCTGTCCGCTGACAGTCGGGATAACTGCTGGCCTGTCCGCTGACAGTCGGGATAACTGCTGGCCTGTCCGCTGACAGTCGGGATAACTGCTCGGCTGTCCGCTGACAGTCGGGATAACTGCTCGGCTGTCCGCTGACAGTCGGGATAACTGCTGGGCTGTCCGCTGACAGTCGGGATAACTGCTGGGCTGTCCGCTGACAGTCGGGATAACTGCTCGGCTGTCCGCTGACAGTCGGGATAACTGCTGAAATTGGTAATGTTTATATTATGGTTTGTGCTGAACAATGTGACGATTGTAATTTTATTAGATAGGGCAGCTTTTTGATGGGTTTATCATGATGATGGGAGGCATGGGTTTATCGATTGTATACATAAGGGTTTGGATACTAACCTCATTTTTTTCATGGTATTTAAAAACAAGGTTTCTCAGTTTACTTGTGCAGGGGGGGGGGGGTTGTAACAAACAAAGCTTGCTGTAGAAATTATTTAAACATTTATAGAATCCCACATCACATGGTCTGGCAAACTTAGAGTGAAGAGAGAGTTTTTACCTGTGATGTGAGGATGCGGAGTCATCAGCCCAGAGATTAAGCACCATAGTACACATTCACAATATACAAACTAAGAACAACATAGCACAGACCATATAAACTGACGGATCACTCAATATAGCTACAGGGAGGGCAGGAAGTGCTGTTATTGCTCATCAGCCCGATGGCAGCACAATTCAAAGGAATATAAGAATTAGTAACTTGGCGTCCACAATGCAAGCCGAGTTGGTAGCAATACTGATAGCACTCGAAATTATTGACAACATTGAAGTAGAGAGCTTAATTATTTCTCACTTCCCTTTCTTCACTACTAGCAATAAACAGTTCGCAATCAAGTCATAACGTGCTTGTCTCAGACGCCTGGCATAGATATATAAGCATACTTAACAAGGGGGTAAATATAAAAATGTTTTCTCACCCCATTCTCCCAGGATGAGTATGGGGTGCACAAACTACCACTCCCAGGATGAGTATGCGGTGCACAAACTACCGCTCACAGGATGAGTATGGGGTGCACAAACTACCGCTCACAGGATGAGTATGGGGTGCACAAACTACCGCTCACAGGATGAGTATGGGGTGCACAAACTACCACTCACAGGATGAGTATAGGGTGCACAAACTACCGCTCCCAGGATGAGTATGGGGTGCACAAACTACCACTCCCAGGATGAGTATGGGGTGCACAATACACTACCACTCACAGGATGAGTATGGGGTGCACAATACACTACCACTCCCAGGATGAGTATGGGGTGCACAAACTACCGCTCACAGGATGAGTATGGGGTGCACAATACACTACCACTCCCAGGATGAGTATGGGGTGCACAATACACTACCACTCCCAGGATGAGTATGGGGTGCACAATACACTACCACTCACAGGATGAGTATGGGGTGCACAATACACTACCACTCCCAGGATGAGTATGGGGTGCACAAACTACCGCTCACAGGATGAGTATGGGGTGCACAATACACTACCACTCCCAGGATGAGTATGGGGTGCACAATACACTACCACTCCCAGGATGAGTATGGGGTGCACAATACACTACCACTCCCAGGATGAGTATGGGGTGCACAATACACTACCACTCCCAGGATGAGTATGGGGTGCACAATACACTCCCAGGATGAGTATGGGGTGCACAATACACTACCACTCCCAGGATGAGTATGGGGTGCACAATACACTACCACTCCCAGGATGAGTATGGGGTGCACAATACACTCCCAGGATGAGTATGGGGTGCACAATACACTACCACTCCCAGGATGAGTATGGGTGCACAATACACTCCCAGGATGAGTATGGGGTGCACAATACACTACCACTCCCAGGATGAGTATGGGGTGCACAATACACTACCACTCCCAGGATGAGTATGGGGTGCACAATACACTACCACTCCCAGGATGAGTATGGGGTGCACAATACACTCCCAGGATGAGTATGGGTGCACAATACACTCCCAGGATGAGTATGGGGTGCACAATACACTACCACTCCCAGGATGAGTATGGGGTGCACAATACACTCCCAGGATGAGTATGGGGTGCACAATACACTACCACTCCCAGGATGAGTATGGGGTGCACAATACACTACCACTCCCAGGATGAGTATGGGGTGCACAATACACTACCACTCCCAGGATGAGTATGGGGTGCACAATATACTCCCAGGATGAGTATGGGGTGCACAAACTACCGCTCACAGGATGAGTATGGGGTGCACAATACACTACCACTCACAGCGTTTGCCCCAAGTTCAGTTTAATTATGGAGATGAGAGCCGAAGGTCAAATGGGTGTGTTTGTGAGAGTAAGTGTACAGGGTGATGAGTCACCTCGATGTTACTCACTAGGGGTGAGTCACCCTGCTGGTGTTATAGTTCTTTATAATAGAATAGTAGAAAATAGTTATAGTAGAACATTATATAAGTTATTGTAGAAAATAGTTATGGTAGAAAAGTTCTTCTAACGTCCCTGTGGCTCATGTGGGTACTCACTTTCCACCTGTGTTTCCTTGTTCGCGTCCCACCCGTACTAAATAGTTTAGCTTTGTTCACTATCAATTTTGCTCAGAATTTTGTAGGTCGTAATCATGTCTTCCCTAACTCTTCTGTTTTCCAGGGACGTGAGGGTTTAATTTTCGTATCCTTTCCTCGTAACTCATACCTGTTAGCTCTGGGACTAATCTGGTGGCATACCTCTGATCTTCTCTAACTTTGTATTGTATTTTCTAAGTATGGACTCTAGGCTGGAGCTGCATATTCCAGGATTAGTCTGATATATGTGGTATACAAGGTTCTGAATGTTTCCTTACACGAGTTTAATAAAGGTAGTTCTTATGTTGGCCAGTCTAGCATATGTCGCTGATGATATCCTTTTTGATGTGGCCTCTGGGACAGGTTCGGTGTGATATCGACCCCCACATCTTTCTCTCGATTTGATTCTTGCAGGATTTCACCTCCCAGATGGTACCTTGTGTTCAGCTTTTTGCTCCCTTCGCCTAATTTCATTACTTACACTTTCCTGAGTTAAACTATAGTAGTCATTTTATAGACCATTCCTCCAGTTTGTCCAGGTCATCCTGTAGTCTCTGTCTATTTTCATCTGTCTTGATTCTTTTCACATTTTTGCCACCATCAGCAAAAATTGAGAGGAAAGAGTCTATATCCTCTGGAAGATCATTTACATATTTCAGAAAGAGGATTGGTCCAAGTACAGAGCCCTGTGAGACTCCGCTGGTGACATCTCGCCACTCTGATGTCTCCCCCCTCACCGTTACTCGCGATTTCCTGTTGCTTAGATACTCCCTTATCCACTGGAGCACCTTCCCCTTTACTCCTGCCTGTTGCTCCATCTTTTGTAACAGTCTTTTATGGGGTACTGTGTCAAAGACTTTCTGACAGTTTAAGAAAATGCAGTCTGCCCACCCTTCTCTTTCCTGCCTAATTTTTGTTGCTTGGTCATAGAATTCTATTTAGCCAGTGAGGCACAATTTACCATCTCTGAACCCGTGCTGGTGGTGTGTTACAAAGCTCCTTCGCTCCAGATGCTCTACGAGCCTTTTCCTCGCGATCTTCTCCATCACCTTGCATGTTATACAAGTTAGGGAAACTGGCCTGTAGTTCAGCGCCTCTTGCGTGTCACCCTTTTTGTATATTGGGACTACATTAGCTGTCTTCCAGCTTTCCGGTAGGTCTCATGTTTCCAGTGACCTGTTATACACCATAGAGAGTGGCACACTTAGTGTCTCTGCACCTTCTTTTAGTATCCATGATGAGATTCTGTCAGGTCCTTTGTCACATTCAGCCCCAACAGATTCCTTTTGATCTCATCACTGGTGAGATCAAATTTCTCCTAGGTTGCTCGGTTTGCCTCCTCATTTAGTGCAGGGATCTCTCCTTGTTCTATTGTGAAGACCTCCTGGAATCTCTTGTTAAGTTCTTCACACACAGCTTGTCATTCTATATGTATATGTTCTCCCATTTTCTTAGTTTCATCACTCGTTCCTTCACTGTTGTTTTCCTCCTGATGTGGCTGTGGAGCAGCTTTGGTTGGGTCTTGACTTTACTCGCGATGTCATTTTCAAACTGTCTCTCTGCTTCCCTCCTCACTCTGAGGTACTCATTTCTGGCCCTCTGGTATCTCTCCTTGCTCTCTGGTGTTCTGTTATTCCTGTAGTTTCTCCATGTTCTTGTACTTAATTGCTTTGTTTCCTTACCTGCCTGATTGAACCATGGATTGAACCTTTTGCTTTTAATTTTTCTTCTTTTGAGCCTGGATAAACCTGTCTGCAGCTTCCTGGCACTTCTGGGTGACATTGTCCATCATATCCTGTACAGACTTTTCTCTGAGTTCTGTTTCCCATGGTATTCCCATTAGGAAGTTCCTCATCTCGTCACATTTTCCTCTTCGGTAGTTTAGTCTTTTTCCCTCCACTCCCATCCTTGGATAGGTTATCCCTACCTCCCACAACGTTTCCAAGGTCACCTGGTTTGCTGCCACCTCTCCCAGCGCCGTGATATCTCCCTATTCTATTGTATAGACCTCCTGGAACCTTTTGTTGAGTTCTTCACACACCTCTTTGTCATTCTCTGTGTACCTGTCCTCGCCCACCCTAAGTTTCATCACCTGTTCCTTCACTGTTGTCTTCCTCCTGATGTGACTGTGTAGTAGCTTTAGTTCGGTCTTGGCTTTATTAGCTATATCATTTTCATACCTTTTCTCAGCTGCTCTTCTCCCACTAACATACTCGTTCCTGGTTCTCTGGTATCTCTCTCTACATTCAGGTGTTCTGTTATTACGGAAGTTCCTCCATGCCCTTTTGTTCAGCTCCTTTGCTTTCATATATTCCCTATTAAACCACGGATTCTTCTTTTGCTTCTCTGTTTTTTCCTGTCGGGCTGTGACAAACCTGCTTACAGCCTCCTGACATTTTTGGGTGACATAGTCCATCATGTCTTGTACGGACTTGGTTCCGAGTTCTGTGTTTCCAATGTATATCCCATAGGAATTTATTCATCTCCTCATAGTTTCCCTTTCGGTATGCCAGCCCTTTGTTTCCCAGTTCTTTTTTGGGGGTGATAATTCTTAGCTCAACCAGGTACTCAAAGCTCAGTACACTATGATCACTCATTCCCAAGGGGGCTTCCAACTTAACTTCCCTTATATCCGACTCATTTAGGGTTAATATCAGATCAAGCAAGGCTGGTTCATCCCCTCCTCTCATTCTTGTCGGTCCCTTGACGTGTTGACTTAGAAAGTTTCTTGTTGCCACATCCAGCAACTTAGCTCTCCATGTGTCTGGTCCTCCATGTGGGTCTCTGTTCCCCCAATCTATCTTCCCATGGTTGAAGTCTCCCATGATTAATAGTCTGGATCCGTTCCTGCTAGCCACAGAAGCTGCTCTGTCTGTTATATTGATGGTGGCCATGTTGTTTCTATCATATTCCTGTCTGGGTCTTCTGTCGTTTGGTGGGGGGGGGGGGTTATATATGACTACTACTATAATTTTCTGTCCTCCAGTTGCTATGGTGCCTGATATGTAGTCACTGAAACCTTCACAGTTCTGAATTACCATCTCTTCAAAACTCCAACCTTCTCTTATTAGCAAAGCTACACCACCTCCTCCTCTCCCTTCTCTCTCTTTCCTCAGTACATAGTAGCCCTGTGGAAACACCTCATTTGTTATAGTTTTCGTTAGTTTTGTTTCTGTGAGTGCTATTATGTCTGGATTTTCTTCTAGTGCCCACTCTCCGAGTTCACTTGTTTTATTTGTGATCCCATCTATGTTAGCGTACATTGCCTTGAAGCTCACTTTCTTCTGTTCATTTTCTTGTCCCCTTCTTGGCTAGCATTCTTCCCATGTGGAAAGATGTTCCGTGGGTGAGAAGATCTGAGAGGTGATTTGCAGGGTCTCAGAGGATTCTGCAGTGAGGGGTGGGGGTTCAAGGGAAGGGGGTACAGGTAGTGTGTGGGTTAAGGAGATAGGGGGAACATGGAGGATACAGGGTGAGGGGAGGGAGGAGGGATAGGAAGGGTATGGGATGAAGGGGAAGGAGGGGGGCAGGGGGGAAAGGCTGGAGGGGGGACATGGTGGGAATGGGGGAGGGGTGACAGAGTCAGAATGGGGTGGGGAGGGAGGGAGCGAGGGTTGGGTGAGCATTTGGGTGGGGGCAGGTAGGGTAAGGGGAAGGGAGGGTTTCTATGCAGAGGGGGGTGGTGTTGTTGGTGCTGTGTGTGTGTGTGTGTG
>WNGS01000092.1:168800-181606 GCA_020271785.1 Procambarus virginalis | reverse complement strand
CGTGTTGTGTGTGTGGTTAGGCTGTCTGCAGTCGTTGTGTGTGTGTGTCGTGTTTTTGTGTGGTGGTGGGGGGTTTGTGAAGGGGGGCGGGGGGGCGAGCCGGGGGGGGCGGGGTGCGAGGTGGAAAGTCGGAAACCGGACAAGCATAGACGGGAGGAAAACAAGTGGGTAGAGGAAACATGCAGCAACTTGAAGACTCTGACTAAACACCAACGCAAAGTACCAATGACCCAGTGGCCGTTCTGAGTTGCCTGGGGAGGGACATAGGCGGAAATTACGAAAAGAGCTTGGGAAACCGAAGAAAGTAGTGGGTTACTAAGAAGCGAAGGTATTGGATATAGCAAAAAAAAAGTCTAACAGAACGTGTTCCAACCGTCTACCACTCTGTTGCGAAAGTGAATTTTCTTTTATTTCTTCGGAATCTGTGTTTAGCTAGTTTAAATCTATGACCATATTGTTCTTAAAGTCCTAGTCTTCAGACCTCCAGCCGTTAACTCCCATTCCTGCTTACATTCGATTTTTATCCATTTCCTGTTGACTATTTGTCGACTGAATCGTCCAGTGACAATTATCACACCTCTTTCTTCTTCTGTTCTTTTATTTTGGCCTATTTAATGTCTCTAACCGTCTCCTCGTAGCGTCTTTGCCCTTCAGTTCTGGGAGCACTTAGTAGCATGTGTCATTGAGGCCATTGGGTATTCTAACCTATACCAGTAATTTAGTCAACTAATAATTATTACCAAATTCCCATCTATCGACAATTCTCGAATGATAGGCTACAATTAAATAATTCTTTCAGCAATTCTTGCACCAGAATGTTGGACAACAGATTCGACGATCATTCCGCTATCTAGTCTAACCATTGACCGCGAAGGCAGGTATTTTCGTACTGGTTGGAATCTAGGTAGATGCGTTTACCTAGTCTCGGAAGCGACAGGGTGGACTGGGACGGTTCGGTTATAGTTAAGTCGAGTTTTTCTTAAGTAATAAAATTAAGTTCCCCTTGTAGTTTCTAAGTTTTCTCCTAAGTTAGTTGTATGTTTCTAGGATATATATCTAGAGTAAGAGTATTGTTGGGTGGTACAGTAATTTTTGTGGGGAGCGTGGTCGTGGTGTTGTAAAGACATGTTCTTGAAAATCGTTATGCAAAATTTTTATAAGTCCACTTGGACGGAAATTCGGGTTAATTACGATTAATCCGAATTGTGTGTGAAATCAATGCCAATAGTTCAGTGTTGGTTTGTAGACTTCGTCAGTTAGAAAAAAATATTTTGTTTTCGTCAGGGAAGAGTAAAATTCGTTGTTGTCGATTTAAACGCGTTTCCCATATTTTGGCGACTGAAAAATTTTTTAGAGTCCAGTCGTCTGGAACTCGGCTTTTGGTGAAAATTCAATTTCGTGGATAAAGTGATCGTCCGAGATATAAGTGCTAGGCTTCCGACCTCGCTAGCCAATGAATTATTGTGTTAACATCAGTGGTGAGAAAATTGATTTTTGCCAGTTTAAGCGAGTTTTTACGATTGGTTATAGACTTTTTACAGAGTCCAGTTTGGGTGAAAACCTCAAATTTCGGCGAAAATTCGAATTAGCGTGCCAATGCGCGTGTCCCAAGTGTCAGTGTTCTTCACTACTGCGGGCTATTAACGTCGTTCTGTTTAAAAGTAGTATAATGAAAATGGGTTTTTAAGCGTTTAAGCGAATTTGCACGAGACTTTTTTTTGCGGGTTGACTCAACAGAGTTTAGCGCTGATTTTTTTTTTATATATTCCAGTTCCATCAAGCCCAAGCGCGTAGCCAGTTGTCTCTAGAATATAGCTCAAACAATTAACGTCACTAAATTGTTAACGTAAAATATTTTGTGTTATTTGTAAATTTATATAGCAATTTTTTTCTATTAGTTCAGTTAAAGTAAATGTAATATTTTTCATCCCCTTAATTCCAAATGAGGGTCGCGTATAACAAGTGAGAAGCATTTCATTCATTTCGCCTGGGGTAAGGGTGATGGCACCTGTCGGTGCTGTCATAACAACGCAGAAGATGATGTATAGCTGCTCGAAGAGTGGAGACGTTTTGTTTTTATTATTGGCGAAATTCTTAACAACCAAGAACGGCACATAGAAGTTTTCAAGGGTTAAGTTAACTTTCGGAGTTGCGTGGTGACCGCCGGCCAGGTCGGACGTTCCTGAGGTCTCTCTGCTCCTGGCTAGTGTTTCCGTTGGGTGATTGCTGGTTTGCCCTGCTGGTGATGGTTTGCCACTCACAGGGTGACGTTTGCTTAGCCATGGGGACGTCTTGCGCTCCAATGAAGAGGACGTTGTCGGCTGGTCTGGCGCTTTCGGTGCCGGTGGACCATCCGTTGGTTGGTGTCGCCCTGGTGGACGTGCTGCATGTGCAGCTGTCTGACCTGGTGAGCATCCAGCTGCTTCAGGGCGACCGTGCTGTGGTCAAGTTCCGCCTCCAGGCTGCCTTTCAGATGTTTCTCAAGCGGTGTGAGGGGCGTGTTTATCCTCTCCCTGATACTGCTGGCTCCGTTAAGGTGGTGAATCTTAGTGTCACCTTGACGTCTGTGGCGGTGTATGGTGCCCCCTTCGAATTCAGGACGACTTTTAACCTCCTGTTTCGAACGATTTGGGACAGTGTTAAGTATTCATTGGAACAAGGTCGTTGCCGGGCACTGTGTTGGTATGCTTGACGGCTCCCGCACCCTGACGATGTCGCTGAGGTGTAGTGTCCCGTCGTCGATGTTCGTGTTGGGTTACACTCTTCGTTGCCAGTGTCGGGGTCAACCGCGCACCTGTATCGGTGTGGTCACGAGGGTCATCTGGCTGCGGCGTGTGACGTGGGAGCGACTGGTCGGGTGCATGTTCTAGTTGCAGAGGATTTTTCCCCCTGTTGGGCTGTCGGACGGTTCTGAGGATGGTGTGGGTGCTGTGCCTGAGCAGCCCGTCCTCCAAACAAAGATCCAAAAGTGATCCATGCACCCGCCAAAACCCTGTTTATGAATGAAAAGCGGTTTACACACGACTCACAATTGCTGACGTTCAAACATCCAGAACAAGTGCTTCACTGACGATTTTGTTCGAATCACAACGCTATAAATGCTTCACCTGTACTACAAATACAAATAATCGGCAACAGAACCTAAACAACTAACCTAACTATCCTATGCCTATATATATTTTTTTTTTTTTTTTTTTTTTTTTTTTTTTTTTTTTTTTTTTTTTGAAGATATATACAAGAGTTGTTACATTCTTGTACAGCCACTAGTTCGCGTAGCGTTTCGGCAGGTCACTGGAATACGATCCCCGCCGCGAAGAACGTTTTTTCATCCAAGTACACATTTTACTGTTGCGTTAACAGAGGCTACAGTTAAGGAATTGTGACCAGTAAATCCTCCCCGGCCAGGCTACGAACCCATGACTAGCGCTCGCGGAAAGCCAGGCGAGTGTTTACACTACACCACGGAGATGTTAATATATACACAATATGCCAATATATTATAATAATAATTTATACTAGAAAATCCCGTTTTGAATGAACAGCATGTTAAAATTTATGAATGCGTCTGGGGGTCGACCGCTGAATGTAATGGACTTGAGTCGAGGACGGGTTGGCCTGAGGCGCCTGATTGCCTGTCTGCTGCTCCGCCTGTTGAGGCGAGTTCTACAGCCCGTGCGACACGTCAGGTGACTGCCGTGGCCCCTGGGGTTGTTGAGCCGGTGTGTGTGGGTGTCGGGCCGTCACCTGCGCTGCGTGTAGTGAAGGGTGTCCCAGTGGAAATCTATGTCCCGCCCCCGCCTGTGGGTGTGATGCTGGCTCCCGGGGACGCGGGTTCTGCTGTTTTGGAGGGGGTGCTTCAGCAAGGTGAAGTGCATCCCGTGTCTGTGTGTGTTGACGACTGTAGTTCTGCTCTTTCCATCCCTTTGCAGAAGCGTGCGCGTCGGTGTTCTGAGGCTGTTTCCCTGGATGATGTAGACAGTGTGGGTGATGTGGCCTCTGTGGACTCTTCGGACGGTGCTGGTGTGGCCTGTGTGGATGTGAAGATGGTGGCAGTGCCTGCGGAGGGGCCTGGTGGGAGTGGTGTGGTGCGGCCTGTCTCGAAGCGTTTGCGGCGGTCTCGGAGTGTGTCTCCCCTTCGTGGTGTGCCTTGGGAGGAGGTAGGAGAGTATGGTGCTCTGGCGTCTCCCGCCGTGGATGATGGTGCTGTGCGGGGCTCCGAAGTTGTGCGAAGTCGGCTGACACCTACAGCTTTATACACAGGTTGACAACTGACACATCTTCTAGTAAGAAATCTTGGCCTGATTATGACAAAGTGAGTACCAATCAAGCAACCTCTCAATTATATTGTAAGTATTGCAAGGTCTATGGACATACCATAGATAAATGTGGAAAAGCCCAATACAAAGGCTATTGTGAAACTCCTAAACCCAAACCTACTCCTCCTAAGTCCGGTAAGCTTGTGATGAATGTTGGTGTTCCTGTTAATGATCTTTCTCTCTTCAGCAAACACCTGTACCCTGGAACTGTCTCTGCCAACAGTACAGATTCGGAGGGATGTTCTAAAGTGAAGATCTTGAGGGACACAGCTGCTCTTCAGTTTATCATTTTGAAATCGGCTGTGCCTAACATCACCTACACCAGGGAGACGGTCCTTATCACTGATCTCACTGCTACCACTCCGTATCCACTCGCCAGAGTCCACCTGGATTGTCCTTTCATGCAAGGTGAAGTTCAAATTTCAAAATGATAGACTGAAGAGCAGCTGTGTCCCTCAAGATCTTCATTTTAGAACCTCCCTCCGAATCTGTACTGTTGGCAGAGACAGTTCCAGGGTAGAGGTGTTTGCTGAAGAGAGAAAGATCATTAACAGGAACACCAACATTAACAAGTCTGGCCTCGGGCCGGGCTTGGAGAGTAGAAGAACTCCCAGAACCCCATCAACCAGGTATCCGGGAAAAGCCTTTTCCCATGAAAGGGGTACAACTTCTCCTGGGCAACGACTTGGCCGAAGATCCGCAACCTTCCAACTTGTTCATCAGGGACAAACCCCTGGTATGTGACTCTGTAGTGGAAAACCCCACCTTGAAGTATGTTCCAGCAGAGGTCCAAGAAAGTGATGAAGTCTCTCTTCCGGTTTTGGTGACAACCCGTGCACAAGCTGCACGTCCGCAACCAGCTGACTCTACTGCAACAGCTGTCCCTCAAGACCATCAGAATCTACCACCGAATCTTACTATGTTGGAGTTCTGTAAGTTACAGAGGGAGGATCCTTCATTAACACCATTATTCTTCCAGGCTGAGACACAATCTGACAGTATTCCTGGGTTCTTCATAGAGAACCAATTGCTCTACCGGAGGTACCGACCCAGTAAACTAACGGAGGATGACGATTGGGCTAATGTTGACCAACTAGTAGTTCTCACCAGCCTTCGGCCTGATATTCTACACCTGGCCCATGGAGCACTTTCTCACTATGGTTTTAATAAAACCTATCACGGAATCAGACAAGACTACTACTGGCCAGGTATGATTAAAGATGTAAAAACTTATGTACAACAGTGTCATACATGTCAGATGGCAGGAAAACCTAACATCCTAATTCCCAAGGCTCCTTTGATTCCTATCCCGGTGCCTTCGGAACCTTTTCACAGACTCATCATAGACTGTGTTGGTCCTTTACCTCGGACCAGTTCTTGCAATGCATATATACTAATCATCCTGTGTCCAACCACCAGATTCCCCATAGCAGTTCCTGTAAAGAACATTACGACTGTTACGGTGGTGAAACAACTATTGATGATCTTTACCCAATATGGATTTCCTCGGGAGATTCAAAGTGACTGTGGCACCAACTTCACAGTGATCTCTTCAAGAAGACACTGGAAGAATTCAACATCACTCAGGTATTGTCCAGCCCCTATCATCCTGCTTCACAGGGTTCTGTTGAACGTAGTCACCAAACGATAAAATCACTCCTTAAGAAATTTTGCAATGAAACCATGAAAGACTAGGATAAACAACTTGACATCATCATGTGCATTTTCAGAAGTCTCCCAAATGAGTCTCTAGGAGTGTCTCCTTATGAGATGCTCTACGGACGTAAGTGCCGTACTCCTCTTAAAGCTTTTAAAGACTCTCTACGCAGTGCCACCTTCAGGGACCCTCAGTTTCTTCAAAACTTAAAGCACATTCTAGAGAGAGTACGTAAATTTGCTAGTGATAATTTATTGAAAGCTCAAGATAGGATGAAGACTCATTTTGACAAACGCAGCAAAATCAGGAAATTTAAAACAAGAGACTTCGTGTTGGCATATTTTCCGACCCCTGGTTCTCCCTTGCAAAATAAGTTTTCAGGACCTTACTGCATCAAGGAGTGCAGATACAACCACAACTACATTCTTGAGACTCCAGATAGGTGGCAGAGGACCCAGTTGTGCCACGTCAATCTTTTGAAGGAATATAAAGGTATTCCCCCACTGTGCTAATATCTCTCTCCACTTTTAAAGATCCATACCTCCACAGTGAGACCTTTCCTGCTTCTCCTCCTGAAAGCACTAACTCTGAGTCAGTGTCTTCCAACTCGGAAATCCTTACTGATCTTCCTAAATATTTACAGGACTGTAATAGTGCTCCTCTCATCAAAGTTCTTCAAGAACATCAGAAGTTGTTCAGCGATGATCCCCTGGAGTGTAATGTGGTTCAGCACGACATTCAGCTGCTTCCTGATACCCGGCCGATTCGTCAACCCTTCTACCGTATCAGCCCGTACAAGAAGGAAGTTATGCGTGCTGAAGTACAGTACCTTCTGGATTATGGGCCGGCCACCCCTTGTGAGTCCCCTTGGGCCTCACCCTGCATCTTGGTGCCGAAACCGCACAGTAAAGTACGACTATGTACCGACTATAGGAAACTGAACCTTGTGACCGTCAAGAATGCTTACCCTTTACCTCGTATAGATGATATCCTTGATGCATTAGGTAATTATTTGTCCCAAATTGATTTGTTAAAGGGCTATTACCAAATCAGCCTGACAGAGCGAGCTAAGGAAATATCTGCCTTCACCACTCCTTTTGGCCTGTACAGATATGAACGCCTTCCTTTTGGACTGTGTAACGCCCTGGCCACCTTCCAGCGAGCTGTCAACCGCATCATCTACGGCCTAGATCACACCTACGCCTACTTGGATGACATCGTTGTGGCAACTAACACCTGGAGCGAACATCTGCTCCAGCTGCAACGACTGTTCTCCAAGCTCCTGACAGCTGGCCTTACCATCAACTTGGGCAAGTCCACCTTTGCTAAAGGTAAAGTGCATTATCTTGGTCATGTGATAGGGAGTGGCAGCATAGCTCCTTTATCCATTCACACTCAAGCCATTCAGCATTACCCACAACCTACAAGCAGGAAGCATCTCCTGCACTTCCTTGGCCTTGCATCTTACTATCGTAGGTTTGTGAAATTTTTAGTACGGTAGCGACACCATTGATTAATCTGACCAGCCCCAAGCAACGATATCATTGGACCATTCAACAGACCGTTGCCTTTGAACAACTTAAATCTCTGCTATGTTCTGATCCCATTCTCGCCTCTCCAGATATTACGAAGCCCTTCATCATCAATGTCGACGCAAGTGGCACCGGCATCGGGGGCGTCCTAATGCAACAACGTGGCGAAGAGGTTCTTCCTGTCAGCTACAAGTTGAAGCCCCACCAAAAGAACTGTAGCACCATAGAAAGAAACTCCTCTCCATCGTCCTGAATCTGCAACATTTCGAACCTTACCTACAGGGAAATCGGTCTATTACCATCTACTCAGACCACAATCCCCTACGGTTCCTGCAACAGGCCCAATTCAGCAATCAACGTCTTCTACGCTGGGCTCTGTACTTGCAGAATTTTAATCTGGAAATCTTCTTCATCAAGGGTTCGGACAACATCATAGCCGACGCTCTCTCCAGAGTCTACAAGGAAGAGACAGCTAATCTTACCTCTCTACCATCTACTGAAGTAACTTAACTCATAAGAGCAGGCTTCGGGGGAGAGCTGTTACGATAATCTCCTTCAAGAGAGATTTGGCCTACTCTTTCCTATCATCATGTTACTTCAGTACATCTACAACATCTAGATACTACAATGAAGAGTAGTACATATTTAGTAGAATACGTTTCTACAGGGGGTATACATACCCTACACTCACTCTCCACCTCCCCCTCCTCGCTGTCACCACAACACCTTCGTCGATCACCAAACTACTACTTCCAGCCAGCACGCTTCCCATTGGTGAATCGGCGACTCCATTCGACTTCAGTGCCATCTGCATAGCCGATGACTAAGCGTGCACGAGCCATTGGATTTAGAATATTCTGTGCTCTCAAGGCTGATACATCTATCTAGTATACGCTCTGTGTAATAGTGGAGGTTTTCAGCCAGCCAATATTCTCAGCACCTTTTAATTCATTTTTTGTCTTGTTCATTGTAGAGTAATGTTACCATTGTTATATTTTATATTATTTTTTGACTTTGTAATTTTGTTTATTTGCACTGTACATAGCCAAGGGATTATCTTTGTTCATATTTGTTTTCAAGTCAATTAAAGTTTCATTGTTCATACGATTTGTTTTGCGTGTTTTTCCCTTTCACTTGACCACAGGAGGCAACAGCCACGCAGTCAATTTGTTTTTTTTTGTAAATGTGATTGGCATTGACACCAGCCATTGGAAGGACTGCCGTACATCTACATTTTTTCCCATCACAATATATATATATATATATATATATATAATATATATATATATATATATATATTATATATATAATATATATATTTATTTATTTATTTATTTATTATTTTTATTGTTTTGAATTGTGTGTGTCCTGCTCTAGGGGGCACATGTGGATGGCTAATAAAGAGCCAATGACTTTTGCTAGCTAGCTTTTTCTGACAGATTAGGGATATTTTTGTTTAGCTATATCAGTCAGGTGTAGGATGTTTTGTTTCCAGTTGTGTTGGATAATTGCTGGGCTGTCCACTGACAGTCGGGATAACTGGTGGGCTGTCCGCTGACAGTCGGGATAACTGCTAAAATTGGTAATGTTTATATTATGGTTTGTGCTGAACAATGTGACGATTGTAATTTTATTAGATAGGGCAGCTTTTTGATGGGTTTATCATGATGATGGGAGGCATGGTTTATCGATTGTATACATAAGGGTTGGATACTAAACCTCATTTTTTCATGGTATTTAAAAACAAGGTTTCTCAGTTTACTTGTGCAGGGGGGGGGGGGTTGTAACAAACAAAGCTTGCTGTAGAAATTATTTAAACATTTATAGAATTCCACATCACATGGTCTGGCAAACTTAGAGTGAAGAGAGAGTTTTTACCTGGGATGTGAGGATGCGGAGTCATCAGCCCAGAGATAAAGCACCATAGTACACATTCACAATATACAAACTAAGAACAACATAGCACAGACCATATACACTGACGGATCACTCAATATAGCTACAGGGAGGGCAGGAAGTGCTGTTATTGCTCATCAGCCCGATGGCAGCACAATTCAAAGGAATATCCGAATTAGTAACTGGGCATCCACAATGCAAGCTGAGTTGGTAGCAATACTGATAGCACTCGAAATTATTGACAACATTGAAGTAGAGAGCTTAATTACTTCTCACTTCCTTTTCTTCACTACTAGCAATAAGTAGTTCGCAATCAAGTCATAACGTGCTTGTCTCAGACGCCTGGCATAGATATATAAGCATACTTAACAAGGGGGTAAATATAAAAATGTTTTCTCACCCCATTCTCCCAGGATGAGTATGGGGTGCACAAACTACCGCTCACAGGATGAGTATGGGTGCACAAGCTACCGCTCCCAGGATGAGTATGGGGTGCACAATACACTACCACTCCCAGGATGAGTATGGGGTGCACAATACACTACCACTCCCAGGATGAGTATGGGTGCACAATACACTACCACTCCCAGGATGAGTATGGGGTGCACAATACACTACCACTCCCAGGATGAGTATGGGGTGCACAATACACTACCACTCCCAGGATGAGTATGGGGTGCACAATACACTACCACTCCCAGGATGAGTATGGGGTGCACAATACACTACCACTCCCAGGATGAGTAAGGGGTGCACAATACACTACCACTCACAGGATGAGTATGGGGTGCACAATACACTACCACTCCCAGGATGAGTATGGGGTGCACAATACACTACCACTCCCAGGATGAGTATGGGGTGCACAATACACTACCACTCCCAGGATGAGTATGGGGTGCACAATACACTACCACTCCCAGGATGAGTATGGGGTGCACAATACACTACCACTCCCAGGATGAGTATGGGGTGCACAATACACTACCACTCCCAGGATGAGTATGGGGTGCACAATACACTACCACTCCCAGGATGAGTAAGGGGTGCACAATACACTACCACTCACAGGATGAGTATGGGGTGCACAATACACTACCACTCCCAGGATGAGTATGGGGTGCACAATACACTACCACTCACAGGATGAGTATGGGGTGCACAAACTACCACTCCCAGGATGAGTATGGGGTGCACAAACTACGCTCACAGGATGAGTATGGGGTGCACAATACACTACCACTCACAGGATGAGTATGGGGTGCACAATACACTACCACTCCCAGGATGAGTATGGGGTGCACAATACACTACCACTCACAGGATGAGTATGGGGTGCACAAACTACCACTCACAGGATGAGTATGGGGTGCACAAACTACCGCTCACAGGATGAGTATGGGGTGCACAATACACTACCACTCACAGGATGAGTATGGGGTGCACAATACACTACCACTCACAGGATGAGTATGGGGTGCACAATACACTACCACTCCCAGGATGAGTATGGGGTGCACAATACACTACCACTCCCAGGATGAGTATGGGGTGCACAATACACTACCACTCCCAGGATGAGTATGGGGTGCACAATACACTCCAGGATGAGTATGGGGTGCACAATACACTCCCAGGATGAGTATGGGGTGCACAATACACTCCCAGGATGAGTATGGGGTGCACAAACTGCCACTCCCAGGATGAGTATGGGGTGCACAATACACTCCCAGGATGAGTATGGGGTGCACAATACACTCCCAGGATGAGTATGGGGTGCACAATACACTCCCAGGATGAGTATGGGGTGCACAATACACTACCACTCCCAGGATGAGTATGGGTGCACAATACACTCCCAGGATGAGTATGGGGTGCACAATACACTACCACTCCCAGGATGAGTATGGGGTGCACAATACACTACCACTCACAGGATGAGTATGGGGTGCACAATACACTACCACTCCCAGGATGAGTAAGGGGTGCACAATACACTACCACTCACAGGATGAGTATGGGGTGCACAATACACTACCACTCCCAGGATGAGTATGGGGTGCACAATACACTACCACTCACAGGATGAGTATGGGGTGCACAATACACTACCACTCACAGCGTTTGCCTCAAGTTCAGTTTAATTATGGAGATGAGAGCCGAAGGTCAAATGGGTGTGTCTGTGTGAGTAAGTGTACAGGGTGATGAGTCACCTCGGATGTTACTCACTAGGGGTGAGTCACCCTGCTGGTGTTATAGTTCTTTATAGTAGAATAGTAGAAAATTATATAAGTTATAGTAAAAAATAGTTATGGTAGAAAAAGTTCTTTCTAACGTCCCTGTGGCTCATGTGGGTACTCACTTTCCACCTGTGTTTCCTTGTTCGCGTCCCACCCGTACTAAATAGTTTAGCTTTGTTCACTATCAATTTTGCTCAGAATTTTGTAGGTCGTAATCATGTCTTCCTAACTCTTCTGTTTTCCAGGGACGTGAGGTTTAATTTTCGTAGCCTTTCCTCGTAACTCATACCTGTTAGCTCTGGGACTAGTCTGGTGGCATACCTCTGATCTTCTCTAACTTTGTATTGTATTTTCTAAGTATGGACTCTAGGCTGGAGCTGCATACTCCAGGATTAGTCTGACATATGTGGTATACAAGGTTCTGAATGTTTCCTTACTCGAGTTTAATAAAGGTAGTTCTTATGTGGCCAGTCTAGCATATGTCGCTGATGATATCCTTTTGATGTGGCCTCTGGGGACAGGTTCGGTGTGATATCGACCCCCAGATCTTTCTCTCGATTTGATTCTTGCAGGATTTCACCTCCCAGATTGTACCTTGTGTTCAGCTTTCTGCTCCTTCGCCTAATTTCATTACTTTACACTTTCCTGAGTTAAACTATAGTAGTCATTTTATAGACCATTCCTCCAGTTTGTCCAGGTCATCCTGTAGTCTCTGTCTATTTTCATCTGTCTTGATTCTTTTCACATTTTTGCCACCATCAGCAAAAATTGAGAGGAAAGAGTCTATATCCTCTGGAAGATCATTTACATATTTCAGAAAGAGGATTGGTCCAAGTACAGAGCCCTGTGAGACTCCGCTGGTGACATCTCGCCACTCTGATGTCTCTTCGCTCACAGTTACTCGCGATTTCCTGTTGCTTAGATACTCCCTTATCCACTGGAGCACCTTCCCCTTTACTCCTGCCTGTTGCTCCATCTTTTGTAACAGTCTTTTATGGGGTACTGTGTCAAAGACTTTCTGACAGTTTAAGAAAATGCAGTCTGCCCCCCTTCTCTTTCCTGCCTAATTTTTGTTGCTTGTCATAGAATTCTATTTAGCCAGTGAGGCACAATTTACCATCACTGAACCCGTGCTGGTGGTGTGTTACAAAGCTCCTTCGCTCCA